>BPLQ01008099.1:0-172720 GCA_021605075.1 Caerostris darwini | reverse complement strand
GAGAAAATCGCGAGAGAGCCGAAACGAGAGAGAAAAAGAGCCAAACAGTTAAACAAATTTTAAAACCAAGCAATTTAACTTCTGGTTCTCTCATAGAGTTTTAACAACACTTCCAGTTTAAAGAAAGTATTACAAGCTAATATTAAAATCACTATAATTTCACTTCTATTTATAATAGAATTAAAAAAAAACATGTTTTTAAAAGCAGAATAACTGATTTTTAATTTAAAAAATATAAAAAGAAATTATGAAATTTAGTGAAAAATCAGTTTTTAAGCGTAGTCGCATACATTAAATGTTCTTACTCAGTCAAGAACATACACATGCTTGATTGTTTTTCGTAATTACGCATATTGTTTGTTTTTCGTTTTGCACAAAAAAATCAATAAAAATCAATTTTTTTCTTCAATCTACGTGTTAATTCCTGTATTATAGTAAACTATGTCTGTGGATGGGTTTGATGGCAGAGTGACTGGCGCTCGGTGCCACAGGTTTCGGGTTCTAGTCCCGGCGGTACCATGGATGTTTATAGTGGTTCGGAATCCACTTTAAACCGTTGGTCCCTGTCTGATATGACTACTAGGCTTAGGGCTGACAACCCTACCCCGTAAACAGCTAACATCTCTTGTCTCGAAATCTGCCAGTAGGTAAACGGCTTTGGACTACCATGGGACTGTTGCGCCGCTGATGATGATGATAATGATGTCTGTGAATAACAACCAACTTGGTCTATGCATGAGCCAACAAAACTCTGAATTTATACAGCTATATCTATCACATCTCAATATCTTTTAATTATTTTGAGCAATGTATAATATATATAAGTATAATATAAACCTAACACACCTAAATGTTTAACCAAATTTAAAAACTTACATATATTAGTGTCTTTATTGCCCTATATAACAATAAAATAGACGTAGACTCTAAAATAGAGGTGGCTAATAATGACCTTTCAAGGGTTTGCTTGTCAAAAAGGTTTGGCAAAACGTACAATAGATTAACCGCATAAAGAATAATTCCTTAATTGTTTTATTTAATCAGATATAAACGAACATTACTGAAAAAAATGGATACAAAGAGTTTTCTTAGGAATCAAGTTAAATGTCATTCATTGAAAGCTGATTGCGTGAATACTTCCTTTTTATAAAAAAAAATCATTCAATTATCTTTTCCGCAGCTTTAAAGAAGTACAATAATTAGAGAGAGAGAAAAAAGAAATCTGAAGCTATCCAGCAAATCTCTCTATTGGAGGAAACTTTCATAATAACTTCCAATTCCAGTTTCGCTTAAAAACGGCAGCAAAAATCTTTATTTTTTCTTTCTCTCATGATCTTCTCTGAGATGTGATCAGAAACGCGAAGTCCAATTTTCCCGTTTTTCTCGAGAGAAAATTTCGTGATATGAAATCATCGATTTTTTAAGCTCGAAATGGAATTCTTTTTGTTATGAGCATCTCTCGAAGTTTAAGTTAAACGGATGCAACGAAGGGATGGATTAAAAATTTATAGATTACTACTCTTTTCTACTTTTTTCTTTACTCTCCAGTCTATAAAGTGAAAGATTCTTTTTATTTTTTAATAGAATATTTCGCTATGTAAAATTTTAAGAAAAAGTGTTAACACCATGGGGACATATAATTCATTCTGAAGACAGACAATAGATTTGGTTATTCTTATGTGTGTTTATTATAATTACAATTAACATACATTTTGTTCAGTATTTTTAATACAGCTTACATGACATAAAAATTGAATTGAAAAGTTGCCTTTTCGGTTGCATTTACTTATAAGGCGTGGTTTATGGTTGCATTTACTTTAAGAGAACAATTAGAACACTAAAAAAATCTCACAACATTTAAGAATCTTAGCATTTCAATGGAATTAGAAGAAAGAACCATAGAAAAAATTATTGCACTAATTTGCACCAAGGGCCTGTTGCGCCACTGATGATGATGTCTGTGGATAGCAACCGACTATGTCTGTGGATTCGCCAACAAAACTCTGAATTTATTCTGCAATATCTTTTAATTATTTTGAGCAATGTATATATGTATAATATAAACCTAACACACCTAAATGTTCAACCTTATTTAAAAACTTACATATATTAGTGTTTTCATAACAACATCCATGCCACAGCCATGATTCGAATCCGAAGCCTGTGGTATCAAAGGCCAGAGAACTAGCCAGTTGGCCATCAGGCCGCAAACCTGCATTAGATTAATCGCATAAAAAATAATCCTTTAACTGTTTTATTTAATCACATATAAATGAACGTTACTTAAAAAAATAGATAAAAAGTATTTTTTAGGAATCAAGTTAAATATCATTCATTGAAAGTTGATTGTGTGAATACTGTCTTTAGGAAAAAAAAAATCATTCAATTATCTTTTCCGCAGCTTTAAAGAAGTATAATAATTGGAGAGAGAGAAAAAAAAAAAGAAATCTGAAGTTATCCAGCAAATCTCTGAATTGGAGGAAACTTTCATTATAACTTCCCAATTCCAGTTTCGCTTAAAAACGGGAGCAAAAATCTTTATTTTTTCTTTCTCTCGTGATCTTCTTTGCGATGTGATCAGAAAAGCGAAGTCCAATTTTCCCGTTTTTTTCCTAAGAAAATTTCGTGATATGAAATCATCGATTTTTTAAAGCTCAAAATGGAATTCTTTTTGTTATGAGCGTTGCTCAGCGTTTAAGTTAAACGGATGCAACGAAGGAATGAATTAAAATTTTATAGATTATTTTTTTCCTTTCTCTCTTTATTATTTTTTTCTTTTTAAATAAAGTGAAATATTCTTTTTATTTCTTTGATAGAATTTTTTTTTCTAATTCAGCTGGCAAATTCTTAGGCCGTGAACTTTTTTTGTTTATGCCATAAGGGCTGCATCGACGTTACTCATTTAGCACTACCCAGGGGCAGCTTGTAACTTGAAGATAAGCTACGGACGCGGAGTAACAATGCCCCCGCAACGTTCTACGATCATAATAGACCGAGACCTACGGTTTAAAGTGGATTCCGAACCCCAAAAACATCCATGGCATCGCCGGGACTCGAACCCTGTGGTACCGAGCCACTCGGCTATCA
Source organism: Caerostris darwini (assembly GCA_021605075.1). Taxonomy (NCBI): domain Eukaryota; kingdom Metazoa; phylum Arthropoda; class Arachnida; order Araneae; family Araneidae; genus Caerostris; species Caerostris darwini. Next base: position 169,633 of record BPLQ01008099.1, on the reverse strand, counting down.
GGCCCACGAAACTACCGGGAATCGAACCAGGGCTGCCTGGGTGAAAGCCAGGAATCCAAATCACTAGACCACATCTTTTCAATATGTAAAATTTTAAGAAAAAATGTTAACACCATGGGAACATATAATTCATTCTGAACACAAATTTCTTCCTATTTTTTAAGACAGACAATTGATTTGGTTATTCTTATTTGTGTTTATTATAATTACAGTTCACATAAATTTGTTCAGTATTTTCAATAAAATTTACATGACATAAAAATTGAACTGAAAAATTCTCTTTTTGGTTGCATTTATTTTAAGCGTACATTATCTAAAAGAACAATTAGAGCACTAAAAAAATCCTCTCAACTTTTAAGAAACTTAAAACTTCCAATGGAATTAGAAGAAAGAACCATGAAAAAAGAATGCCCTAATTTGCAAAACCTGAAGCAGCATAATGAATCCTTTAATGCAATTTGACCAAATCTCTGAACCAGGTTTGGTAGGAATTCATTCAAATGCAAATTACTTTTCCTTTCAAGTGCAAATGCAATGGTGAAGACGTTATCGACGGCTTTAAAACTACTTCTGACGACCTGGCTAATTCTGTTACTAACACTTTTGGTTCTTCCGATTCAGTCTCCGTACATGTGCATACTTTCTTTTCACTTCATTTTAATAAAATGGAAAATCCGCTACTTAACGTAAAATATTTACTTCATAAAGAAAAGAGTTGACATATATCAAGAATGAACAGACTGAGAAATGGTTTGATAAGGTAAACACAGGAGACGTAAACAGATGGTCTGAGACGTTTTATGACTTCCTGTTGCATCGTTTTGGGCAGCACAAAAAAATGAAATTCAGAAAAAATTACTAAAGTATATATATTTTTATCCAGTTTTTTTATTAATGTTTTTTACCTGCCAAAAGCCAGAATAACACCTTTTTCAGAATAAAAAAAACAATTGCAATTCGATCAAGGTAATTAACTATTGAAATGCTTTCCCGATGCCCTAGGACATCCTTTATATGAACTCACGGCAATGTAATCCAACAAAAGGCCTTTTGTTGATGGGTTATTTCACGTTGACGTAAAAAGTGTTACCAGGTCACATTAATGTGACTGGCCTGTGTATATATTTTTATAAATAATACAGCAGATAAATAATATTACGTACAAATTCAGAAATCTGTTTGTTTGTCTTTTAAACAAAGCTTTCAACTTCGAGTTTTCAAATTTAGCGTGTATATCACGTACATCAGCTACATTTTTGTTTCACAGGTATGGCCTACGTCAAGCCGTAGGCCCCTTTACGACTTGGAAATGCGCCCTTCCCCCAGAATTTTTTTTCTTGCCTTCAATTAAATATGACGTTTTTATAAGCGATAAGACTTAAGTCCAATTAAGGCTAAGATTATACATTTTTATAACTAAGATACTATAGATATAATACATTTATTTTTTATAATATATTTACTGCTAATATTATAAATTTTTTACTAAAATATAAGATTTTACACTTTTGTAAATGATAAGACTTAAGACTAAGATTATAGACTAACGTTCTGTGTCCAATGATATTTCCAATTTTTTTCTACGACCCGTATGTAGGTTTCACATCCATAAGCTTCAATTCATGTTCATAGGCTATGGCCTATGTTAAATCATAGGCTTCTTTAAAACTCAGAAATTAACCCCCCTCCCGCCCAAATTTCTGCTCGTTCATTCCTTTCATTGAATAAGATTTATAAGAGATTTTTATAGATCATAACGCTCTGAGTCCAATAGTATTTCCAAATATTAATCTATGGCCTGTATAAAGAGTTTAATAGGGGCTGTTATAAAATAGATCTTAACGGCCTCTGTCAAACGGCATTTCCAATTTTTTACGAACCGTATAATGTGTTTAAAAGGGGTCTGTTAATGTTCGGAGATTAGTTAAATTAACTATTAATAGTATAAAGTTTACTTAACATTTGACTAATATTTATAAAAGATTTGACAAGTCAAGACAGTACAATGCTTTTTCAAATTTTATTCTACGGTCCGTATAAATGATTTAAAGTGGCTGGTAATGTTTGAGGGTTAGTTTAGTTGACATTTGTTGTTGTTTCTTATCCCACTTGGTCGACAGCAACTAGACCAAGTCCATGAACACGTGTGTTCTTATGGAAGGAAGGAAAGGGGGCAGCTTCTAATGTGATAGAATACCTGTAGGTAGAAGTAAGTATAGAGTTCAGTTAACAATTGACTAATATTTCTAAGTGATTTTTATAAATCCTAACGCCCAGAATTCAATGGTATTTCCAATTTTTTTCTACAGCCTGTATAAAGAGTTTAAAAGGAACCGTTAAAATTTGGAGGTTAGGTAAGTTAACAATCAACAGTATAAAGGTTAGTTAACAATTGTATATTGTATAATATTTATAAACGACTTTTATAAATCCTAACGCTTTCAGTCCAATGGTATTTTCAATTTTTTCCTACGACCCTTATTAAAGGGTTTATAAGAGGCTGTTAAAGATTGGGACAAAAAAAAATTTCCAATAAACTATACAATACACACTATTAGTGTGAAATCTCCTTATTAGTTATATTATCCATTTTCAAGAAATCTACTTTAAAATGTGTTTTATAGCACTACGGACACTGATGTGAAGGGTAGTACTGAGTTCTTTTCATGTTGGTTTAATCGAATCAGTAATGAGAATTTCACTTCACTTTTTGGCTGAATCTAAGAAGGTTTCCCGCTTTATGGTCCTAACAATGTCTTCCAAAGAAACGCAAAGCGGGTAGTCAGGTTAATTTTACATTACAGTCATTCTTCTGTCAAATTACTTTCTCCCGTCTGACAAAATATTGGGAAATTACATATCCGGGCAACGCCGGATAAACGGCTAATTTAATATAATAAAAAGAAAAATAAAGAATTTGATGCCTGATAATGCATAAATTTAATAAGTGATTTTAGTATTTTGGGCGATTTTTGTAGCAACCAATTTGATCCAAAGAGGTCTGCACATAATAAAATTGTTTAACAGCAACCCAATGTACTTTTTCTAAGAATAATTTTTAAATGGAACATGTTTTTGGTAATAAATATCGTGTGATCATAAAAACAAACAAACAAATTACTTGGATAGGGATCCTGAATTTATGCTAGCACGTTATTGACAATAACGTGCATATATGAGCTTCTAGCAATACATATGATCTTCTAGGCTGCTATAAAATAGAAAACATAGAACAAAATATTTTTCCAATATTTTTCTATTTATTTTTATTTACCTAAAGTTGGATCATGTTCCCGGTATTGAGTTTTATCAAAATCTTTTTTTTTTATGTGTTAGGTTGGGAGGTGGCCATATCAGCCATGAGCCTTCTGGGAGTCCAATGAAAACCAGCCTTCTGGCAGTCCAATAAAAACCAGCCTTATTATAAAAGTTGTCTGGAGAACAGTTCATAAAAGCGAGCGCAGGGTAACTTGTCAAATATGTAAATTACATAAAAGTGCCTGAAGAGCACAGGACACAGTCAGGAATATTGGCCACTCTAATATGGCAAAGGTGTCCTTGTAAAAAGACAAGGGCAATCAAAAGTTTAAAATTTACAGTAAAATCCGAGCGAGGAAGGTCCATGGGGAGGGAAGAGGGCAGCAATGAACATCCGTCACAACACAGTCATTTCGGAGAGACATTTGTTAAATTTATTGGGCTGCAGTGAGGAATTCGTTCGGTTACCAAAAAGGCATTCCAAGAGGCACCACGTGGAGTCGAGATATACCCCCCCAGCATCAAAATCTGATAATCGTTTTAAAAATATTATCAATTATATATTTTAAATACAATGAATATAAGATGAAATGGAACCTCGATCTGTGAAGATTGTTATAATCCATATGTATCTACCAGTCGTATTTTAATTTTTTTTTTTTCAAATCATGACAAAACTTTTCAATGGTACAATACTAAAAATTAAATTTATGGGATTCACAATGATAGGCTGAAATTTAATAAATCGTTAAATTTATAGAATAGGAACCCTTGAATGAGCGTAACCATTGACTATCCATTTATTATTTTATAGCAAAGACTAAACTTAATTCGTGCTTTTTTCTAATAGATGGTGTAACTAGTATTATTAGCAGATGGATAAGACTAGCAATTAATTCCTGTCAAACAACTATCATTAGATTGTTGTGACTCATCCTCAGTGTCCGGCAGGGCGGGACGACGCCCCATTAGTAGTGTACTCATGGGTGGAAGGAAAGGGAGCAGTTTCTTTTATGATGGAGCATCTGTTGGTAGATGTCTGACTTGGCTCCGAGTCACTGAAGAAGAAGGGCATTGCCTTCCGGGAGCACTTTTAGGGGAACTACCCTGCATCCGCGTTTTGTATGGCAGAAAATCCGGAAAACTCATAACAGGCAGTCTGATTAATGAGGCAGGATGTTGAACATTACAAAAGCCATCGAATCTTTTTGGTTTTGAAACAGTGTCTAAAATGCCGCCAGCAGATTGAACTTCAACCCTAATGCTTACCAGTGGCACACGTTACCACTGAGCCACGAGCCGGGCCCTATCTTTAGGTTTGATGTTTAGTGTGCGATAATTTTGCATTTTGTTTGAATATGAACAAAAAAAAATTTTTTTTTTTTTGGTGAGCTTTGCACACGTTTAATGTTGTTCCGAAAAAAAGAATGATTACGAAAAGTTTACTTTTCTGTTTTAAGTGAAAGACATTTGTAGTCGAGGTGCATCAAATTCTTGTGGAGGTCTTGAGAAACATTCATCGACTGAAAGAATTTGTCAGTGATGTTTTCAACGATTCAAAGACGGTGATTTTCTATAAAGAAGATAAAGTTGTCCCCCTCTCCCATGAGAACAAGGGGTTCGTGGACTTGGTTTATCTTGCTATCGACAAAGTAGGATAAGAAACAACAAAAGCGGTGATTTTGATACAGAATACAAAGGATACCCTGATCACCAGGAAAGAAAACACCAGCTGCAGAAAATTGCTTTACCATTGGAAACCATTGGAAGAAAAACGATCGAAAAACCAGGTCTTTCTACATCACAATGTTCGGCCACATGCTGCGAAGTAAGTTAAAAATTATTTCAAAATGCTTTGATAAGAAATCCTATCCTGTTCATCTTATTCTCCAAACATTGCTTCTTCTGATTACCAGCACTTCCATTGCTTTGTAAAAAAATCAAATATTGGCTTGATTCATGAATAGACTGAATAGAGGTGGTCTTTCTATCGACAAGGAATTTGCCTTTTTACAAAAAGATAGACAAAAAAATAGCGTCTAGGCATTATTTTAATTGATATATTAATGAGACAGTTAGGAAAAAAATCACACGAATTAAGTTTTATACTAGATACATAAATCAATATCTCACCGGCTGCACTCTAGCAGAAATCCTTCCTTTGACATGTTGTTTCCAAACAAATGCAATCACGCCCCCGCCCGCGAGCAGGGCGCCACCTATCGGCCTGCATTGAATCGGCCGCTCGCTAATTAATAGCGATGTGCGAAAATCGTCTCTCGCTTGTTGAACATTCATTTAATGGAGTCACTCCAGGGTGAATGGAGTTCCCTTCACAATGGAGGACGAATGAAGAAATCAGGGACTCGCACAAATCGATGGGAACTGGAAAACAAGAGTTTGCGCTTCGTTTATATCATCTTATCATGTTTTGCTTTTGTTTAGGAGAGTCGTACGACAGGTATTTTGTAAGAAAAAATTCTCAATTTTGGAGATTATTTTTTCTAACGCGGCTGGCAAAACAGAGACAGTTAATCTTTATGCCATAAGTAAGGGCTTCACAGCTGTTACTCATATATATTCATATCTAACAGTGGGGAAGATACGAATAAATTTACTCTGAAAGGCACTGTGAATAATAGTTTATAAAATAGTTATAGAAGTTTTATCTGGTTTCTTTTGAATCGCATTTGAGACCCAGAGGACACATGCAGCTTGAAGATATGCTACGGACGCATAAAACTACGAATAAAACTACATACGAATAAAACTACGACATACGAATAAAACTACGACATACGAATAAAACTACGACATGCGAATAAAACTACATACGAATAAAACTACGACATACGAATAAAACTACGACATACGAATAAAACTACGACATACGAATAAAACTACCCCCACTATGCTCATATTAGACCGGGATCTACGGGTTAAAAAGGATTGCGGACAAACATCCACGACCTCCTCCTGGAATCGAACCCAAAACCTGTGGTAGCGAAGTCCAGAGCGCTAGCCACTCGGCCATCAGGCACCGATTTTGAAGAGGAAAATATAGAACATGACATGATCCAGCCATAGTTAAATATTAATTAATTAATTATCATTAAAATCTCTCTACTGAAGGAATTTTGGACTCGTAGCTCTGTGATTACATGAGCAGCTAAGAGCAGGAAGGCTCAGTTTCAAATATGCAATTACTGTTTTTAAAATTGAGGAGACTCGAATGTGATTGAGGTGACGAGTGTGATACAGTCTATAGTCAGTCTACGTAGTGGGAGGTTTCCCGGTTTTCTTCCATGTGACACGCTAACTCAGGGCGTCAGTTGCAGTTACTGTTTTCCGAATAAGGCTAAACTCGATGGTAATTGATCGTAACTGTATTCACATGTAACAAACAAGTAACATAAAAAAAAAAAATTTAAAGTCAGTTCCTACTTTTTTTTTTCACTCCATTGTAGAAAGTCCTTTACAAATATTTTTTATTCATTTTTTTAAGTTTATCTGGCGCCATCTATGGGTAGATACATGCAAAAAAACAAAGTACGAATCTAAAAAAAACTCTAAATCTTAAATCTAAAACTCTAAATCTCTTAAATCTAAAAAAAACTAAAATTAATGAATTTAATTTAATTGATGCATTAATATTTGAAAAAACTGTATTCACATCCAGTGTCCTCCACTACAAGTTCAAAAAAAAATATATTTGAACTCGAGTGGATGAATAAAGAGTATTTCATGAAGGATTGAAAGTGTGAACAAGATATATAGAGGGAGAGAGTGAGCTAATAGAAGGAACTGAAAAAGAGTAAAGCGTTTCGCCTCGTTAATCAGACTGTCCGGCTTAAATTATCTAGTTTCCTTCCACATGGCACGAAATACTGGGTTTGTATCCATATTATACTTGAAAGCGAAGTATTTACCCCAAGAAGTCTTCTCCTCATTTATCGTCGGTAAGCTGATCGTGACATATATAAATAGAACCTGAGGACAGCCAATCACAATGAGCTCATTCACAATAACAAAATAAGCAAACATCATAGCAATTCTATATTATGAGCAACTAGAGATGTGAAAAACTAATAATTTTGTTAATGGTGTTAACTATTAATGCTAATATAAATTAACGATTAACTAAATTATCGGTACATTTAACACTCCTTAATTATTTAATATGTGATTAATTTATGTACCAACAGCATTAGTTTGATTTGTAACATAGAATGTATTTATCGAGAGACAAAAGAAATGTTACATTTTTGTGTTATATTTTCATTAACCAAAAATTGCACTACTATTTATTTATTTATTATTTTTTTTTTCAATTCGCAAAAAATTAAATTTTCTAATTCAATTTACTGGACTGAAAATAAATAAATAAGGACATTTTGATTTAGTTTCTTTTCTTAAAATTTTATATTAAAAAAGTTATTATTTTTAGAAAGGATTTGCTATACATTTTTAATCGCAATGAATATGTTGATTAATTAAATAAAATAAAGATTTATTTATATTTAAATAAAAATTATAGAAATTCTTTAAAAAGATTGATAAAATAAACTTTTGAATATATGAATTTTTTCAAACTTAAATATTAATAACTTTTTCTTAAATGCATTTTTGAAAAGATTGCAGTCATAAAATAAATAAAAAATCACACTAAATCTCACACTCACTAAGAAGATTTTCAGGTTTTATTTTTGAACCTCCGAGAACACGAGGCCTAACGACGTTCGAAAAAAACCACAGTTATAAAATTGCCCGTGATGGAAAAGACGGCAAAATGAAACACTAGTCCGTGGAACACGAGATGCACTGATATTGCAAAAAAAAAAAAAAAAAAAAAAAAAAAAAAGCAGTTATAAAATTTTCTGAGTTTAAAAAAACTGAAAAATGGAACACGAGGATCACTGGTATTAAAAAAAAAATTTAGTCATATAATTGATCGTCATTTAAAACACGGAAAAATGAAACGTGAGGCCCACTGATGTTCAAATAAAATATTAAATAATTGTTCGTAATTGAAAACATCGAAAAATTGAACATGAGGTACAGTGACATTCCAAAAAGATATACACTCAAGAGCCAAAACATTATGACCGCCTGTCAATAACGAGTTGGCCCACCTTTGGCGCGCAACACAGCTTCAACCCGCCTTGGCTGGGATTAATACCACTTCCACCTGATCACGTGCCTTCCACGTCATCCAGGCGAGTTCATTGCAAAATGTAGGGGTGGTCATAATGTTTTGGCTCTTGAGTGTAGTTATAAAATTTTCTGTATTTGAAAAAATGACACCCGAGTCCCATGGAGATTAAAAAAAGTGTTATAAAATTGTCTAAATGATAGAAAGCACTGAAAAGTAAAGCATGAGGCCCACCGATCTTCGAAAAAACAAATGTTATAAAATTGTCCGTAATTGAAAACATGGAAAAATGGATCATGTGGCAAACTGATGTTAAAAAAATACTGTTATAAAATTGTCCGTAATTGAAAACATGGAAAAAAATGGAATTCGAGACCCACCAATGTTCCGAAAGGATGAGAGAGAGGGTGAGAAAATGAATATCATTATAAAATTATTTGTGACTGAAACTTGTTTCTAAAATAGCTCAACAGATAGAAAAATAAATTTTGTGGTCATCAAAAATATACTAAGGGCCTGAATGACCAAGTGGCTATGAGTCCCGGCGGTGCCATGGTTGTTTGTAGTGGTTCGGAATCCACTTTAAGTTGTAGGTCCCGGTCTCATATGAGCGTTGGGCGTAGAGCTGACAACTCTATCCCGTAAAAAAAAGAAAAAACATCTATTGTCTCGAAATCTGCCAGTAAGTAGACGGCCTTGGTCCACACTGGGCTGTTGCGCCAATGATGATGATGATAATATACTAAATACTCTTAAGAAATTTAATCAGTATAAAATTATTTTGCTAATATGAAAAGAACTGTATATTTCAAGGAGCATAAAAGAAAAAAATACACAGTTCTATACTATTATTATACATGGAAGCTTTAGTGTTAGAATTATTCCCTGAATCTTTTGGTTAACGAATAATCTCGATTTTTGGCGACACTGATCCCTAGTGCTTCATAAAATACATTGCATACGATATATTCTTATTTATTGTGAACTAGGAGAGAATGATTTTTGTCAATAAAGTTCCGCAATGTCCTAGGTTGCTTTTTATGTATTGCTTGCCCTCCCATAAGAGCCTCCATTTCTGTTGGCTATCACGTTGTCAACCGTTGGCGAATATTTGTTTCAAGTATTTCATTACGCATTTTATGGGATTTCAGCGAAATATGGCCCATTTTAGCTTTACTAGACATTGGACGTTATGGTGTAAAGCATTAAAATAAGCAAGCTGCTGTTAACTAAACCTGTTTCATAAAATATATCAAATAAGTTTATTGGATAGGAGAACAATTACAACAAATTTGACAAAATAATTCTCCACGTCTTACAAAATTAAGAAGTAAAATAAAATCTATGATTAAGAAAAAATAACTTTTTACTTGTAATGTACACCTTACATATTGAATAATGCCATGCATGATTGGGAAAAAATTTAGAATATTTAAAATAATTTTTTATTACGTTGTTGTTGAATTGTTTTGTTGTTGTTATTTTATTTATTTTTATTGTTTGTTGTGTTTATTGTTGATTGTTTTGCTGTTTGATTGTTGTTTGGGTTTGTATTTAATTATTTTCTTGATGTTGTTTTATTTTTTTTTGTTTGCTATGTTTATGGGGTTATTACTGTTTTATTTGTTTTTATTGTTTGTTGTTTGTTAATTTTATTGTTTGTGCCTATATTTTATTGTTTTCCTTTGTTGTTTTATTTGTTTTATTATTTGTTGTTATTGCTGTTTGAATTAAATTTAATTGTTATTTTTGTTGTTTTAATTAATTTTATTGTTTGTATTTGTATTTAATTGTTTTGTTGTTGTTTTATTTTTTATTCTTTGTTGTGCTTATTGTTGTTATTGTTTATTTATTTTATTGTTTGTGTTTATATTTAATTGTTTTCTTGATATTGTTTTATTTGTTTTTGTTTGATGTTGGTGTTTTATTTGTTTTTATTGTTTGTTGTTTTATTTGTTTTTTATTGTTTGTTGCGGTTATTGTTGTTATTGTTTATATTAGTTTTATTGTATGTGTTTATGTAATTGTTTTCTTGTTGTTTTATTTATTTTTGTTTGTTGTTGCTGTTTTATTTGCTTTTATTATTTGTTGTTATTATTTATTGTTGCCGCTGTTATTTTTGCTTTATTGTTTTATATTTTATTGTTTTTATTTATTTTTGACATGATTGATTAAAAAGACAGAATTTGCTATATTACAGAACTTATTAATTAAACAGAATTATTTACACAATAACATTACTGGATTAATTTTAACACAATAGCAATACAAATTATATATTATAAATTTGATGGGCATTAAGACATTAGATCATCGTCAACAGTCTAAGTAAAATGTACAAAAAGAGATTTTATTATTATTTATATATAGATATATGTATAGAATAGCCATAATTACATACTACTGTGTCCAAAAAGTAAGACCCAATTTCAATTTAAAATTCCCGGGGCTTATGGAATTTCAATTTTTTTTTTCTTTTTTAGGTTGTTGGCACTGTCCTTGACATCTGTGTGAAATTCCACATCAAAATATTCATTAGTGCTTGAGTTGCGCTTGGCTAAAACTGATTCCGGCGATTTTTGAAATGTCTGAATGAATTGAGCAAAGAACGTGCATTAAATGTTGTTTGCGGAAACGTATAGAATGTAGAAGAAGGCATTCGGCGAGCATTCCTATTCCGGAAAGAAATGTTTAGAAGTGGTATATGCACTTCAAAGAAGGCAGAGAACGCGTTGAAGACGAAGAGCCCTCTGGTCGACTCTCCACCTCAACCGACGAAGCTGACGTCCAAAAAATTAAAGTTTTGGTGCTTGCAAACCATCGATTTACAATCAGAGACCTTGCTGGTGATGTTGGAATTTCAAAAGGATCGGTCCATTCCCTTTTGGGCCTCAAAAGCGTTAACCACGTATTCACACCGTATGATCGCCACCTACGGGTGCTCCATCAAAACAGAAGCTGCCCACCTCTTCCCTTCTTCCATGAGCAGACTACTCATCGGTGTCTATCCCGCGCTGCTGAATACTGAGGATTAGTCACAGCAACAACAACACAGACTAGTGCCGTTGATTAAATAAAGCAAGGCGCTTCAAAATAATACGCTAATATTTAGATACGAAACAACTTCGGCAAGACGCCATTCATTACTGATGACATTTAACCGTTGCCAACATACACTGAAGTGACAAAAGTCATGGGATACCTCTTAATATCGTGTCGGCCCTCCTTTCGCCCGGCGAAGTGCAGCAACTCGACGTGGCATGGACTCAACAAGTCGTTGGAAGTCTTCTGCAGGAATATTGAGCCATGCTGTCTCGATAGACGTCCATAATTGTGAAAGCGTTGATGGTGCAGGATTTTGGGCAGGAACAGACCTCTTGATGATGTCCCATAAATGCTCGATGGGATTCATGTCGGGCGATCTAGGTGGCCAGATCATTCGTTGGAATTGTCCAGAATGTTCTTCAAACCAATCGCGAACAGTTGTGGCCCGGTGACATGGCGCATTGTCATCCATAAAAATCCATCGTTGTTTGGGTACATGAAGTCCATGAATGGCTGCAAGTGATCTCCAAGTAGCTGAACATAAGCATTTACAGTCAATGTTCGGTCCAGTCGCACCAGAGGACCAACTCCATGCCATGAAAAAAACAGCCCACACCTTACGGAGCCACCACCAGCTTGAACAGTGTCTTGCTGACTGTTTGGGTCCATGGCAGGTCTGCGCCACACTCGAACCATACCATCAGCTCTTACCAACTGAAATCGTGACTCATCGGACCAGGCCACGGTTTTCCATTAATCTAGGGGCCAACCGATATGCTCAGTGCCCACGAGTCGCTGCAAGCGATGTCGTTCTGTCAGTAAAGGCACTCGAGTCGGTCTTCTGCTGTAATAGCCCAAGAAAGCCAAATTTCTCCGCACAGTTCGAACAGACAAGTCCCTTGTACGTCCCACATTGGTTTCTGCTGTTATTTGACGCAGTGTTGCTTGTCTGTTAGAATTTACGACTCTTTGCAGACGTGCCGGTCTCGGTCGTTAAGTGAGGCGGTCGACCACTGCGCTATGGTGGGATGTTATGCCTGAAATTTCATACTCTCGGCACACTCTTGACACAGTGGATCTGGGGATGTTGAATTCCCTAACGATTTCGGAAATGGCATGACCCATGCGTCTAGCTCCAACTAACATTTCGCGTTCAAAGTCTGTTAATTCCCGTCGTGCGGTCATCATCACGTCAAAACCTCCTCACATGAATAACTTGAACAGAAATGAAAGCTCTGCGAAAGCACTGCGCATTTATACCTGTTCTACGCGATGCTACTGCCATCTGAAATTTTGCATATTGCTATCCCATGACTTTTGTCACTTCAGTGTACAAAATATTATGTACAAAATACAGAGTAGTGATGCCATTTATAGTTCAAGAAATTAATAAGTTAACAGGACTTCCATACCAGATACAGACTAATAATGCCATTTACCATCCAAAAAAGGTTAAAGTAGTAAGGAATTATATATAGGGTGTATATATATAAGTTGATTAAATGAAACGTTAAGAGACAATGACGATCGAATACTATAGTAAAAATGCACAAACCTTAGATAATCCGGAAATCAACAAAAAGATTACAAGTTTACAAACCTGAAAAACATATTGAGAAAATAGTGAAGAAGGTTGCACATTGAAATTAGGTTTATTTTTTTAAATATTCTTATTCACCAGTTGGAAATCTCATGTAACAAAAATTTACGCTTTGTTTTTCTTGCAGCTCGCTCCCCTTCCCCCTTCTTCCCCCTTGAAGGAAGAGGAAGGGGAATCTCTTCCGAAGCGAACGATTCCCCGAGGTGCTTGTTGGATGACGTAACCCCTAGGGTTTCCCCTCGCTTGTTATTCTTTCATTTCCTTTCTTTCACTCTCTAATACATCTGTAACAGCGACGTGGTTTAGATAGAGTATAAAAAAAATGTGCACCTGCAATAGAAATTTTTCTAAGCTGCCAGTGTAATACGACACTTTTATCTGTCGCTTTTCATATCTTTTAAACTATATTTTCCTTTATTTGTTTGTAGGTTAAATAGTGACATTTTTATGCATCAGAGGATTCCACATTCCACTAACATACACCACGAATGATGCGACCATACGTCCCAATTTGAATTGGTAGGAATGAAACAGTTTAGAGTTATTAAAATTTATTTAGTGTTTAATATTGCTTTAAGAACTGAGACCTGCAACTGTGTTTTTCTCATCATCCATGGCGTATTCTCAAAAGATCCTTTTTGTTGAAGCCAGGCAGACATGAAACATATTCAATAGCTATACGATAGTTCATATGATTCAAATCATTGGTTAATTCAAATAATTAATTTGGACAATTCCAACCAACGAATTTCGGTTAAACATTTCTAGAGTTCTATTCAGTCTTTTTTGCGAGTAATGCTGTCAGAAATAAGAGAATACTTATAATATATATCTGTACGTTGTGTTGTGACTCATCCTCAGTGTCCTGCAGCGCGGCCAGACACCCCATGAGTAGTCTGCTCATGGTTGGAGGGAAAGTGGGCAGCTCCTGTTGTGATGGAGCACCCGTAAGTAGAAGTCTGACTTGGCTCCGAGTCGCTAAAGAAGGAGGTCAGCACCTTCAGGGAGATGGGAGAAAATCGGAAAACTAACACCAGGTAATTCGATTAAGGAGGTAGTATGCCGAACATCACAAAAGCCATCGAATTTCCTCGTTTTTGAAACAGTGTCTACAATAATACCGCCAGGGGACTGAACTTCAGTCCTAATGCTTACCAGCAGCGCACGTTACCACCTACCCACGAGTTCGGCAGAAGGGTTTTGCATCCTGGTTACCATTAATAAATACATTTTCAATCATTAAATTTATGGCATTTTGAATTTTTTTCTTATGTAGGCCTTTTGCGCCCTGATGGCCAATTGGCTAGCGCTCTGGCCGTTGATATCACAGACTTCAGCTTCGAATCCTGGCAGTGGCATGGATGTTTTCTAATGGTTCGGAATCCATATTAAACTGTAGGTCCCGGTCTAATTAGCCTACAATGTGCCAAAAATGACCGTACAGCAACAAACCAAACAAAACTATGTAGGTATTTAGGTTAAATTTGCCTATTGAAAAGTTTCTAATTCTACAATTGCACTAATTCTTCCACTGCCCCCAAATATCCCTTACTTATTTTATGTTGTTATTGTTTCTCATTCCACTTGGTAGACATCTAGACCAATCCCAAGAACCTGTGTGGACTCATATTTGAAGGGAAAGGGGACAGCTTCTGTTGGAATGGAACACCGGTAAGTAGAAGTCTGACTTGGTTTCGTGACGCTTTTTATGGGGTAGGGTTGCCAGCCCTACGTCCAACGCACGACATTCATATTAGACCAGGCTCAAAGTGTATTCCAAACCACTACAAACATCCCTAGCACTGCCGGGACACGAACACGAAACCGTGGTACTGAGCGCCAGAGCGCTAGTCACTCTGCCCACTTATTTTATGGAACACAGAAGCAGTTGTTTTCGTTATATTCTTTTTTTAACACCACTGCAGTTCACTTTGTTGGAATTTTGAGCAAGCGAGAAGCGAGCAAGCCTGCAGGCTTCTGATGAAAGTTAAGACGTATCGCGCATGCTCGCATACCCTCACTGCCGTTCTTTTAAGCAATACAGTTTATTATTTTTGGTACATGTTTTGCCGGGGAAAAAAAAAAAAAAAAAAAAATGTAGTGCAATGATGTGTTTCTGAAAATTTGGACATTTGATGAGGATAACGGGATAAATGTCACCATCATCATCATCAGCGGCGCAACAGCCCTGTGGTTGACCAAATCCGTCTACCTACTGTCAGGTTTCTAAACATATGCTTTCTTTTTACGGGGTTGGGTTGTCAGCCGTACGCCCGACGCTCTACTGTCGTATTAGACCTGGGACCTAAGGGTTAAAGTGGATTCCGAACCACTACAAACATCCAGGGCTCCACCGGCACTCGAACCCGAAATCATAGCACCGAGGGACAGAGCGCTAGTCACTTGACCATCAAGCTAAGCTACCTCAAGGGATATGGTCTCATATGCACATAAAAATGGGCATATGGTCACATTCATACAGAAACCACTGCTGCAATTCTAGCTTAACCATGGTGAAAGACCTCAAGGTCAAATGCCCAGAGTTGAAAACACTTGTTTGGAGACACTTAATGAACTTGAAAAACGACTCTTTAACTCGCCCATCCAAACTATTTTCACAACACATTAAAATGGGCATTCACTTCCGGGTTGAACGACATATATTTATGCAATAATGTTTACATCTTTTTTCTCTTTTTACTGAAACATCATGATTCATTTAAATAGCAAAATAGAAATAAAGCTGCACATAAACAAAAAATGTATTTAACTTATTACGATTGCAACTAGAAGGTCAACACTTATTTTTGATAAATGTATTTCCTGTAGCTCAATTTCCAAGCTGCACAACATACTTAATTAAGGAAATTTCTGGTTTTATTATTTTAATTTATATGAATAGTCAAACTGATCATTAAAAACTCTCAACTGTCATAGTACTACAATAAGCATTTTAAGCGTTGCATGCTTTTTAACCTTCCTACTTTCTTTGTATCAATTTATTTATTGCAAACGGAAGTTTTTTAATGATTTGCCTAATTTTTTTCGTCATCAAAACAAAAGGAAAAGTCCTACAATTATTACAGTATATATATATGTATATTCTTATACCTTTTAAAGAAGGCTTATATGCTTTTCTGAACAAATTGATAAGCCAATAATTTTAAAAAAAGTATCGTGTTTAAAGCATCAATTTCCTCAATTTCTGTTTTCAGACATACATGTTTTTGATAACACATAATTTCTTCAATTTTTGTTTTCAGACATACATGACTTTCATAATACCTAATATTCTCAATTTTTATTTTCATATATTTTTTTTTTTCTAATGCAGCTGGCAAACACTTAGACAGTTTGGTCTTGGATGCCTTAAGGCAAGCGCTGCACAGACGTTACTCACTTTGCATGACCCAGGGGGCGCGTGTCACTTGAAGATAAGCCACAGAGTCACAATACCCCCGCAATGCTTTACGATCCTATTAGATCGGGACCTACGCTTTAAAGTGGATTCCGAACCACTAACAAACATCCAAGGCATCGCCGGGACTCGAATCCGAAACCTGTGGCACCGAGCGCCAGAGAGATAGCCACTCGAAAACGGTATCAACCTGTTTCTGACAGCAATGGCTACCAACGGATTTGAACTTGAACCTCCGTACACATCGTCATAACTGTGTACGTTAGCGTTGGCCACGAATTGGGATAATTGTAATTTTCTATTTGTAGTTTCAATTAAATCTTTTATTTTCAAGTAAGGCACTCCACTCGGCCTTTCAGGCTCCACTGCATGCTATATATCAAGTTAATGCCATTAAGTCAAGGGGACAAGCCAAATATTAAAAGTTGAGTTCAAAATTCAGAAGTGGGGAGGTTTGTACTAATGTCATTAATGTTGTCCTGCAATATTTAATCAAACACGATTATTGTTTAGAAATAGGTTTGTTTTGTGAAAGCCGGTCACTTTAAGTTTAGTTCTATTCACAAAATATGCAACAAATTCGGTGTTATTCAGGATATGCCACGGGGGAATACACACCCACACATTGCCTTCCCAAATTAGAATTAACACCTCACAGGTATGATTAAATTTTAGTCATTAAAATAAACATTTTCCATCTTGGGGATTTCACCATCCTGCCTGCTGCCCTAACTCAGGGGTCTCTAAACTACGGCCCACAGGCCAAGTCCGGCCCGCCAGCGTCATCAATCCGGCCCGAGATAGCGAATAGCTTATTGTTGCTGTAATAAGTTGGATAAAAAAACACAGAATGATAATAACTTGGTTTTATTGACTTGCTAGGTAAAGCTTCATGACAAGCATAATACGCAGAAAATTTAGCTTAAGCATAACAACTAACAAGTAATTGAAATGAATCCCACTAACATTATAAGCTAGTGAACATCCCGCGGTTACCCTCGATAGTTAGATTGGGGTAAAGAGTATCGCAAATCTATGCATATCGATGTTTGGAAAGTATATATCCTGAATCAAACATATGGTTTATACCCTCAAAATCCCTCAGGAACGGAAAAGCTAAATGAACGCGAATGAAACCGCGGGGTATCCACTTGCAAAAAAATACTAATGAGATTTGTGTAATTTTGATTTTTCACTGACAGTAGTTTGTAGTTAGCAAGTATACGTATGCTTGCTCAGAGCGCGTACTCGGCGCCTGGTCTAGAAATTATAGATAATGGCAGAAAAGTTAAAACGGTTTTGGCCCTTGGTACTTACTGGAGTAAACAGTATGGCCCTAAGGCTGGAAAGTTTGGAGACCCCTGCCCTAGCTCAAAGAAATTACTTTTGCATCTTACAGATTTATCGTGCCTATCCCTTAGCATAGCCATGGAAGCAGTCAATTTAGCCTAACTGATCGAGGTTCGAACCCGACACTTTGATTGAGAAAACCAATATTATATCAGCATAAAGTTATAATAAAAATAAATTTCTATAATACCTAATAAAAAATAAATTTTTATTATTAATTTTATACATTTCGTCTTTGAAAAATATCCATTTTTCAAATTTGTTCTGAAGCGAAAATCAGATTTCTGCATCTTTCAGAAAGTAGGCGCATAAAAAAGTTGTTCTGTTTAATTATCTAGCTGACTTCAGTTGCTTTAATAGAAACACTGTAATGGTTAATTCTAATACTAAAGAATCCGATGAACTACAGTTGCGAAACCGCTGTATTAAGATTGGCAAATTTAGTTATTGTTGTTTCTTATCTCACTTGGTAGACATATAAACCAAACCCACGAACCCGTATGGTCTCATGGAAGGAATTGGAAGAAAGCTTCTGTTGTGATGGAGCGCCCGTAGGTAGAAGTCTGTCTTGGCTCCGTGACGCTGACTTTTTACGGGGTGGGGTTGTCAGCTATACGCCCAACATTCTACAGTCATATTTACCGGGGCTACTGCATAAAGTGAATTCCGAACAACTACAAACATTCATGGCACCGGCGGGACTCTAACCCGAAACCTGTGGCACAGACCGCCAGAGTGCTAGTCACTCGGCCAATCAGGAGCTGGCTAACTTATTAATATAAATTATTATACAAACATAGTCAACATAGACGCCATTTTTCTTCCTTGGCGCAACAGCCCCATCGTGGGCCTAGGCCGTCTACCTATTGTCAGATTTCAGGAGTTGTTTTCTTTTTACGGAGTGGGGTTGTCAACCCGACGCCCAACGCTCTACAGCCATATTAGATCGGGACTTATGGTTTAAAGCGGATTCCGAACCAGTATAATCATCCATGGCTCCACCAGGACACGAACCTGAAACCTGTGGCACCGAGCGCCAGACACTCTGCCATAGAGGCCTCAGTATACGTTATTACTCGGAGAAAATAAACTGAAATACACTTGTACATATATATTATAAATAATTACACACACACACACTTTATGCATTTGTGTATAGATAAGTATATATGCATGTGTATTATATATATATATATAATGTATGTACAAGAACGTAATTCGATCAGAGAGAGAAAATTCTGACCTTTCGAAAATGTATATCAAGGTCATATGGATGAATCATCAGGGATTCCTTTTTCTCCTCGATTAGTGAACCCTTGGCATCCTTTGAGGCGGCGATGTGCTCGCCATTTCTGGCAACCCTGCCGGCGGCCGAGGGAGAGAGAGCATGACGTCGTGTTGCAGCAGCGACGACACTCCACACGTGGTTGCGGATTCGTGGGGGAAAGGCTATGACATCACCTTCCATCTGCCACAACACGCCACACACCATGTCCAGCGATCGGCTGAGTCTGTTCCACTGACTAACGAGGAAAGACTGAGACAACAAACGCTGATATTTTTCCTGTTTGGTTGTAGTCCATGTTCAGAGTGAATGAGGTAAGCTGAATTTTGTCTGTTCTTTTCCGTAATGTTGGGTAAATGTTTTAATTCTACACATGAATTAATTGAAAGGAGAATAAATTCAAAATTATTTATATTGTTGAGAATTGTTTAATACTGAATAAGGTATATTAGAATATTGTTTAAGGTTTTCCTTTAATTGAATTGATTCGGTTTCTTTGTCTCGCTTTAAAAATAATTACAATAAAGCATTTTAAAGTAGAATCCTGATTTCAATAAACATTTATTATGTCCTATTTTTTTAAAAAATATATTTAGGTTTGCTTACAATTTAGTTCGTTCAATTGTTGGTTTATAAAAATATAAAATATATCAAAAGTAGTTGATTTAAAAAAAAGTCTTAATTTTTTTTTTATTTAATGTTTGCTAAAATTTTTAGTGAACAGTAATCATTTTGAATCTGAAATTTCCAATTTTTTTTCCTTAAATCACTGCTTTAATATCAGAAATAACTTATATGAATGTAAATGTTCCTTTTTCGTTGTATAATCCATAACAATGATAACGTAATTCACTTTTTTTAAAGTAGGATTTTATGTTTGAATAAACATTTATTGCATCTTATTTTTAAATATACATATATAAAAATATACTTTAAATATGAAATACTTTACACATAGTAATATACTTTGTACTTCAAAAATATAATTATTTATATACTTTAAATGTTAATATACATATTTAATATACTTAAATTCTTTTTTTTAAATTTAGTTCATTCAATTGCCAATCTACAAAATTTAACAAAAGTGATTATCTTGAAATTTTTTTGCGTAAATATTTGATGCTTGGTAAATTTTTAGTGAAAAGTAATATTTCTGAATTTGAAACTTCTAAAATTTTCCTTGATTCATTACTTTAACGACAGAGAATTTATGTGAAAGACAATATTTATTTGCGTTGTTTATTCTAATGATAATTTAATCCATTTTAGTTTTCTGAATACGTTTTTGTACTTGCATGAACGTTTACATATCTTTTAAATGTATTTAATATGCTTAAAATTTTAATTTAATTCTTTCAAATGACAATCTATAAAATGTATTGAATGTGATTGACTAAAAAAAATGTCTGGCATTGTTTGATTTGAATATTTGTTCAATATTTGGTAAATTGTTTAGTGAAAAGTTATATTTTTGAATTTTAAAAAATTTCAAACAAGTTATTGAAATTTGTAAAAATAACTTGTCTTCATAAATTTTAAAATCGTTAATGTAGTAAATTTACAAACTATATAAGCAATTTATAGTGTATTTAAGTTAATAATTTTCAAATTGGGTTTAATTATGTTGAAATCCAAAACATATATAAATATTAAATATATTCCCGCGCATACTAATACGTAAAAGATTTCGTTTTTTAAATTTCGATGCACTCATATGATTGTTTTATCTATAATATGTGCTAATTTAAATAAACGTTTTAACAAATGAAATAATTTAGAGTAATATTCCCCCCCCAAAAAAAAAAAATTCCTTTTTGAAAGCGAAAAACATTTAAAATTTTAAAGTAAATGCATAATTGAGATTAAAAATGCAGAAATATGAAAAAATTAATATTTTCCAGGGGGGGAAATCGATAATAGCATAAATAAAAATATTAAACGAAGCGACGTATTTGCAAATGTGAAGAATCAATTCAATAAATAAAGATAAAGTGTTTAAAATAAGGATTCGTGTTGCTGGGTTAACAGTAGGAACTGGGTTTGGTAATAAAGATTTCACCGTTTGAAAATTTGTTGCCATTTCTTAATAGAAAAATATTCAATTTTCACGTATTGTCTGAGTCAACAATATCTTAATTTCAAAAAATTCGTGCAATGAATATTTATAGAATTTTTACATCTTAAGTGATAAGCGAGTACATGCCTTTATTTAATTTGGATTAACAACATTAAAACATGGCAAGTTTAATTCGAAATCTAAATATAGAAAAAAAAAAATTGTAAATAAGTTGTTTGTGTGTAAACGAAATTCATTTGAAATGCATAAGAACAGTTTGTTTTCTATTTCAAGTTGAAAACTTGTTGAACCCAAACAGAAAATATTTTATCATTTCCTCCTATTTTTAAGTGTTATTTTCCTACTATGTTTATAGATTATGCAATATATTTTGTATTTATAAAACAGAGGTATAAATTCACTAAATTGGATGAAAAGTTGATCATATTTTACAAAACTAAACTCCGTTTTTTTTTTCTTTGAAAATTCTATGTTCAGATTGCACATAATATGGGATTAGCAAGAATTTATTGACGGGTATAAAATGTTTCAGTAAAGGTTATTTTATTTTAATTTTTTTACATGAAAATTTATAATTTGTCGGTATTTGTTTTTGCACAGTAGCTTTAAAGATATTTACATCAAAGCGATGTTGATTAATAACTCGCCAATTACAGGTTATATTGATCAACATTAAAAAGCAATAATTTTATATAATGTAACTATTAAATTATTGATATTAAATATGTAAATGCATTTAATAATTAAACTGAATATTTCAATTTTGGAATTTATCGTATTGAAATCTTTCGATTCGTTATCTTGAAAATTGATTCGAAACTTTTGAAATCATTTATATTTAAATTTTTTGGTATTTTTTTAAATATTAGCATCATATAGCAATTATAGATTTTAAAGTAGGCATTGTTTTTTAGTATCAATTTCAACTTTATGAAATACGCGAAACTATTTAAAATATTTTGTTCTAGCTCATTATTTAAATATGTAAATAGATATTTTAAAATATAAATTAAAATCAGCACTTCCACTTATGATATATTTTAGAAAAATAGTTAAATGTAAAAATGTCAACTTTATTTTAATGTTTTGATCGCTTTTGATTAAACAGTTTAATATTGTCCGCATCGGAAATTATTTAGAACTTAAATTTTACCAAAATATTTATAATTTTTTTACTTAAATTTAAACTCTGTCAAATGAATAGAAATTTAGGTTTAATACTAATTTTAATGAAATATATTTATTGATTTTTAATTTTATTTATCATTGTTTATTTTTTTATTTATCTTTTTAATTTAATTCAAATCAAACCTCAATCTTAAATTAATGTTCACTAATGACTAATTTCGAAGCCTATCTTAAGCCTAAACGTAGAACATTCAAAATCGATTTTAAACAGCGTATTAAAATGTTTTTTCTCTGTGCGAAATGTCGATGTAACATTCTTTCCGATAATTTGATCACGAACCTGTTGATCAATAATTCGCTACCTAATATTCATATTCTCACCTGTTGCTATGCGTTTGCAAAAGTCGGGAATTCTAAAACGCTATCTAATCTTATTTAGCAGTGTAAAATGGCTGACATTTTTGCTTGTTTACATTCGCGGGAATTTCGTTTGGAATGACTTTTTATTCGATTAATCAGTAGTAAATACTCGCATAATTTTGTATGGTTTTCAAATGTATCTGTAAACAATATCACGTTTTTTAAAGTATTAATGTTTTAAATAAATGTGCAATTTTCATTGTTTAAATTAAAAGAATTAACTTTTTTTCTCGCTCGTAGTACCTTTGCTGTAGTACCTTTTTTGTTAATGGTTCGATTTTATACTGATACCATAAAATCTATGGAATGATGAATTTAATTATTTCAATACTTTGCATGAATAGTAAAGCCACTAACAATTACTAGCTTATAATTTGCATTTAAATTTAATAAATTAATTACTCACATAATTTTGTATGGTTTTCGAATTTATCTGTAAACAATGTTTTTTAAATAATTTATTTTAAATAAACGAGCAGTTTTTATTGTTTAAATTACAAATAATTTTTTTTTCTTGCTTATAGTATCTTTGCAGCAGTACTTTTTCTGGGAATACTGATATCATAAAATTTAGAGAATAATGAATTTAATTATTTCGCTAATTTGCATGAAAGGTTATGTGACTTGCAATTACTAGCTCACAATTTGCATTTAAAATTAATAAATTAAATACTCTCATAATTTTGTATCGTTTTTTTTTTTTTTTTTTTTTTAAAGTATTGATGTTTTTAGTTTGTTTTAATATGCAATTTTCATTGTTTAAATTACAAATTATTTAATTTTTTTTTATATTGATCTTAGTATCTTTGCCTTTTCTGTGAATAATTGGATTTTATACTGATACCATACAATTTTATAGAAGGATGAATTTAATTATTTCGATAATTCGCATGAAAAATAATGCCCCTAGCAATTAGTAGCTTATAATTTGCATTTTAAATTAATAAATTAAATACTTGCATAATTTTGTATTGTTTACGAATGTATCAGTAAACAATGCCACGTTTTTTAAAGAAGTAATATTTATAGAATTGATGAATTTAATTATAATTTGCATGATAGGAAATTCCACTTGCAATTACTAGATTATAATTTGAATTTGAAATTAATAAATTAAATACTCACATAATTCTATGATTTTCAAATACACCTGTAAACAATATTACGTTTTTTAAAATATTAATGGTTTGAATGAATATGCAATTTTCGCTGTTTAAAGTACAAATTAATTTTTATAGTATCTAGTAGTATCTTTGCTGTGGTACCTTTTAGGCGAATAGTTCGATTTTATTTATACTGATACAATAAAATCAATGGTATGATGAGTTTAATTATTTCAAAAAATTGCAGGAATTGCAATACTAGCAATTACCAGCTTATAATGTGAATCTGAAATTAATAAATTAAATACTTGTAGAACTTTATATGGCTTTCAAATGTATCTGTAAACAACATTTTATAAAGGGTTGATGTTTTTAATGAATGTGCAAATTTTATTTAAATTTCAAATTAACTAATTTTTTTTTGCATATAGTATCTTTGCTGCAGTACCTTTTTTGTGAATAGTTTGTTTTTATACTGATACCATAAAATTTATAGAATTGAAGATTTTAACTATTTCGATAATATGCATGAAATGTAATGCCACTAGCAGTTACTAGATCATAATTTACATTTGAAATTAATAAATTAAATGCTCGGTTAATTTTGTAGGGGTTTCAAATTTATCTGTAAACTAACGTTTTTTAAAGTATTAATGCTTTAAAGCAGGGGTCTCTAAACTACGGCCCGCCAGTGTCATCCATCCGGCCCGCGACAGCGAATAGCTTATTGTTGCTCTAATAAGTTGTATAAAAAACGCAGAATGATAATAACTCGATTTTATTGACTTGACATAAGCCCCGGGAATATTAAATTGAAAATGGGTCTTACTTTTTAGATACAGTAGTATGTTCAATAAATAGTTGTTCAATAGCAAACTAATATGTAATATTAAAAATTTATTTTAATACTGTTTTATATATTTGTTATAATAGATTATCGAACAGTATCGGACAATAAGGAACAGACGAAGATATATTTGCGAATTCTATTCTACCCCTTGTTTGGAGAGGGGTGGAATTCGTTTTCCGACTGTCTTTCCCCCACGGAGTCTTTCAATATGCAGCGTTTTCATTGATTCGACGTAGAGGATTTTCCCGTTTTGTAAGGACTCGAGAATAAATTGAATCCTTGCTTCTAATGGGATTTCGGAAAGATTGATTCTTCTTAATTCTCAAATGCGTTTTTAATGTAAGAATGCTTTTTAGAAAAGAGTTGCAACGTGACACTGAGTTCAAATCGCACTTTCGGGTCTTTAAAGCTACGTTATTCAAAATTGGCTCTTGTGCATCTTTTTTGATCCGATTCTGTACTAAAATAAATACATCTAGTTAAAGAAAAAATGAATATTTTTGGAATTTTATTTTAATTTATTGCTATGGTAACGCGTTTGAAAAATTTTATATTTATCGATATATTTTTGGAATTCCTTTGAAAACAGATTTGTGAATGTCAAGCTGCATATAAAAAGATACATAAATAATTTGCAATACTAATACCATTTTTGGGGAGCCCAATGGCCAGATAGCATATTCAATGACGGCCAGCAGAAGATTCACTTATAACCAGAGTTCACCAAAAGGCTAAACAGCACTCACATTTTAAAAACGGAATAGCGAACACTCCTGTAACGTCTCGGCCTATACTAGACCTATAACGGCTTCAAGAAAAGGGCAACTTTGAGGTTCATAGTAACACTTTAAATTTTATTTACAAGCATTATATATACAGAACTCTATTTACAAAAAAATGAAAATTAAGGACATAAATTAGATACATAAGTGCAGTTCACTCCAAGTTCGGAGATTTCAGAGTTCTCGAGTCTATGACGAATCTAAACACCTAGTCTGCGGCAGATCTTAACTATCACACGACGTGATACGCGAACGGGTTTACTTTAGAAACTGGCGGAAACTCCGGCCTATTAAGTCGCTTCAGAGAAAAAAAACACTTCTGGTCGATTGTCGCAGAACTCTCTAACTTCTTCACTAAAAAACCCCTCTTTTTTAAGACAATCCGTCAAGAAGGGGATAATTCTACATATTTAGTTTATTTCATTCAATAAGTCAGCTTCTCTCACTTCTCATTGCAGTAGACATGGCTCAGGTCATGGTATATCACCCATCACGATGGAACAACTCATGGTATAATTCATATTCAAACTGTATTTGTTTCGACTTGTGAAGGTCGCATAGATAATCGCTAATTTCTTCATTATACATGATAGCAGATATTTGGTATCAAGTTTGAGCGACAGGTTATTATCACAACATTAATTGCATGTAATATAACTCGCAATAAAGCTTGTCTGCTGTCAAATTTGAGTGATGGGTTTATTATATATTTTTCAAACAGCATACATTCCTCTCCTGGAAATGAAATGCCAAAACTCTTCTCTAACGTCTCTGTATCTTTTTTTTACTCTCTAAAAAGTTTAAGAACCAAAATGTGATACATATATGTCAAGTAACGCTATTCATTGATTATAATATAAGTTTGATATCCTGTATCATTACATATAGGACTGTTGTTGTAAGTAAAGTAAAAATACAGTTTGAATCTTCTCTTACATACTGTTTGTACCCATGTTCTATACTATTCTTTAAAACTTTCTTTTAAATCGGGTCAGAAGTTTTCAACTGGCTTGTTCTTTGTCGGAAATCAATAGCAGTGATAGAAGCTCCTGTGCTGTTCATAAAACGGTTAGGATCCATAAAACCGAGGTTCGTTAGAGTTCCCATTTAAGCTGTGCGACAAGGTTGAGTGATTCTGGCCCGTGCTTTATTTTCCCTCATTGACCGGGAATCACCGTGGGTTGGCTGCCTGGCAGGAAAGAAAACTTCCAGGAGCCAATCAATCGGGGGGGGATGTTTATTTTCTTTTCTTTCCCTGGGCCGGATCAGCGGAAACTACAAAATGGTTTGTCAAAATGTCCCGACAAAGAAGGAGGGAAAAAAAAAGTCCATCCTTACTTCGAGAAACTCAAACGATACAGAGATCTATTTCACTGACGAAAGAATGACGGGGAAAAAAAAAATGATTCGAGGGAGGGGAAAAAAAACTATAAAGGATCCTCCTCGGAGTTATTCCGGCCTTTTTTATAGAAAAGGAAAAAGCTCTTTTTTTTATGATTCCCAAAAGTAGAGGTGATTCTTGCTTGGATATCTTTCTGAAGTTACTTTTTTTTTCTCTGTCGACCGTGCTTTCGTAAAGAGAGTATTAGTGCAGTAACGACTGCGACTAGTGCGCATGCCCAACTTTATCTTTTTTATTTTTTAACTTCTGTAGTTATATACATTTTATAAATGACAAAGAATATACACAATAAATGACAACTATATACAATTAAAGTTAGGGAAGAGGTTAAAATTAAATGGATTGTATATTACAAGGTAATTTTTTGTGACCTTTTTAAGATATATTTTCAAAAATTCAATTTTGTTTTCAACTTTTTTTATTACTTTTCATTTGAAAAGTGGGAAAACTGTGCACTATTTATACTCTCTGAATTATAGAAGGGCAGATATATAGTAAGTTTAAAATTGCTGCGTTTAGTACCAAGGAATATATCGTCTTTATATATTACTTTATTTATATCGTGTTTATGTATTCTTCTATATCGTCATTGTGTATTGAGGATTTATGTGTTCTGAATCTTAATGGACCATTCGTTGTACAAACTTCTCAAAAGCAAAATTACCCTGATCTATAAGGTGGCATGTCTAGCTTTCAAAAAAAAAAAAAAAAATGCCTGCATGGGCAATGAAAAATCGTGAAGTACAAAAACAAAAGAACTTCTAGCCCTTCTCAGATTAAGTGGGATTAGCATTATGAGAACCTACAGCATTAATTAAAAAATAAATCGAAATCTTAATTGTAAAAAACTAAATACATATACTTTTTATTTTTAAACAAGAAGAGTTTGCATTTCTGTTCAATGATAAATTAAAAGCATATAATTAGATCTCGATCTCCTTTGGTTGTGAGGCTTGATGGCCTTGACTTGATGGATGTTGTGAGGCATGTTTGAGTCGTTCGGAATCCACGTTAGACTAGATCCCGGTCTTATTATCCTAAAGTGTGCACAAAATGCTCGTAGAGCTACAAACAAACCTTTTGTTGAGCTGCCTAATGGCCAATTGGCTCTGGTCTTTGGTTTCACAGGCTACATGTCCGAATCCTGGCGGATGCATGGTTGATTGTTAGTATTTCGGAATCCACGTTAGACTGTAGGTCCTGGTCTAATTACCCTAAAGTGTGCACAAAATTCCCTTAGTGGCAAACCAAACCTTTTGTTGAACATCAATGGTGCAGTTGAATTTTCTTCCATTTTTAAACATTAGAAAAATAAATGGTTGTGGTGACATTTAAATTAATAAGTTTTTTTTAGATGTTTTACAAAAATTATGAGATTCAAAATGGGCTACTAATTGGACCGCATTCATGCGCGTCGACGTTGCAGTTTTTACTGCCCGAAAGCTGTTTTTTTACACTTCCACGATTTTCCTTTTTTTTCTTTTCGGTGGCAGTTCTTCGGCTCGGCTGGTTGCGGGAGGGATCAGGAGCGACAGGAAGCACATGTTCCAGTGTGCTGACTTTTAAGGTTGGCTTTTCTGCCGAGCTCAGGGTCTTCATCTGGATCACCATTCCCCCCCTTTCCTCCACCCTCTCCCTTTTTCGGAGAAATGCTTGCAATGGAAGTTGGGAAATTGCTTCGTGAAGGTTTTGTGTATGGAGTAATTGGAAAGTGCGTTGGCTTCAGACTTCACTTTAAAAAGCATGGTGCAAATGTATTTTCTTCTGGTATTAAGTAACATGAGTTGTTTTTACTAAAATTCCTCTATAAATGTGCTTTTTTATAAAGTGGCTTAAAGTACAGGGTTATTCAAAATGAAGGAGCGCATTTTGAATAAATAATTATTTACAATGAACAGGGAAATGATGGCACCACGTATTACACATCAATGGATAGAGGAAAGTTCAAAATTATTTTATGCATCATTTGTTATGCGACAATCGTAGAATTGGTACACCTGCTTCTACATTCTGAATAATTCCGTATTTCATTTTTCTATCCATCTTGCCAATTGTGAAAGTATATTAAGGGTGATCAAAGTTGTTCCTTCCAAAGTTGAAATTTCTCAACATACACGTCCAATTTGAAAACGCGCCATAACTTGAGAACCAATATAACATAGTTTTCATGCTATTTCATTTTTTAAATTTCTGTAAATTATTAAATTTTTTATGGTAAAGAGTTCTGACGCTTTAGAAAAAAGGTAAGAAATTTTCTTTTCTGTCTGTTTAATTCCTCTTTCAAATTAGAAAAAATGACCTTCGGAATTCTTTCAGCTCTGTTCAATAGACGTTTTTTTTTTTGTGTATTTTTCTTTGCATTAAAAGCACACATAAAAAAAATCTCATTCAAACACTTCTTTTCAAATGCTATCCTGTAATCTATTGAATACTTTTTTTTATGGTACCGATGTTAACTATTCAAAATGTTTTGAAAAGTGCTTTTTAATTCAGTCATTGAATGCTTTCTTTAAAACAAAATTAACTTATTTAAATCGAATGCTTATCGTTATTTACTTCTATCTGTATAGATCACTTTCAAATTCTTTTTTTACTTTTAAGCATAAGATTCGTTAATATTTGAATATTAACTCTTATGGCTTTGATTGTATAGAGCGGAAATATTTTAATTACGAAAATTCTGCATGTGCTTCAGCGAATTTTCATGTGGATACAAAATCAGAGAAAAAAACGTGTAAGATTTATTAGAATTAATAAATGCAAAATATCGCTTAATTTTTAAAATGAAAGAAAAGTCATATTTTACGATATTAATTTTAATAAATCGTTTTGGTTTAAAAAAAATGACATGAAATTAAAATTAACGCAATTTCATATCACTTGTTCTAAAACCAATAATTTGTTAGCATTAATAAATGCAAAATAACCATTTAATGACTTTGCGTTAACTTTAATTTCATGTTATTTTTTCTAAAACCAGTAGGATTGATTAGCATTAATAAATCATGTCATTTTTATCTAAAATCAGTAGAAAATTAAAATTAATACAATTTTATGTAATTTTTTTCTAAAACAATAGGATTTATTAGCATTAATTAAATGCAAAACATCGTTTAATGAGTGCGTTATTTTTAATTTCATGTCTTCTAAAACCAATACGATTTAATAAATCGTTTATGCATTAACCGTTATCGCTTTAATAAATGCAGAATTATTAGTTAATTAGCATTAGAATTTATTAGCATTAATAAATGTAAAATACTGCGTAATGACTATGCGTTAATTTTAAATTAATGTAATTTTTCTAAAACCAATACGATTTATTAGTATTAATAAATGCAAAATATCGCTTAATAACTTTGCATTAATTGTAATTCTTATTAGTAATTCTTTTTTTTTTCTAAAGATGAAAGCATGAGATATTATTTCATTTTCAGAATTCAATGTAATGTATTCTTTGATATAATAAATATTTAAACCAATGTTGCAAAATAAAATTTTTTGTAAAAATAAGCTTTGATTTTTCTGGTGTCTAAAAATATTTTTGAACAAAAAAAAAATATATATATATAGGAATGTTAATTTTTTAATAATTTATTGATAATAAAGAGGATGGAACATATTCTATGACGACTTGCATATTTTGAAGGGGTTATTTTGGTAATTTACCCACCTTCTGTTAGTATCTGGTTTCTAGATTTTCTGCTAATATTCTTCCTTTTCGCTAGATTTAAAATTATTCACATTTCATTTAAGCAAATACATAAATCTTTAAAAATTTCGATCACGAGAATACTAAAATATCTTTTCATTGCCGAAACATGAGGTAGTTTTATTTAAGGGTTGGGTTTTCAGCTCTACGACCAACGCTTTACAGTCCTATTACACCGGGACCTACGGTTTAAAGTAGGTTCCAAATCACTAACATCATTTGCACCTCCGGGACTCGATCCTGAAATCTGTGGCACCGAGCGTCAGAGCACTAGTCACTCGGCCATCAGGCCCCATACTAAAATATCGATAGCCAAAAATCGATTTAAATTATTCATCAACTATTAATTTACCATTATCATTTGCAGAAATATTTATTATATAAATAGATTTTTAAATTTGTAAACTAATTTAAGATTTATGTTCAGTTTTTGATATCGAATTCAGCCTTTTTCTATTTTGATATATATGTAAAAAGTAGAAAAATGGACTTTTACGATATAAAAAATTTTCATTACTTTGAAAAATCTTCATACATAATATTTTAATGACATTTCGAGTTAAAAAAAACATTCATTAATTAGATTTCTCAATTAGTTTTTCCCTTAAAATAAGAGTTAAAAAAAAAGATGTAATACCAACACATTAAAAGAAACTGGAATTTTTCTACCTCCTTATCAAAATGAACGCTACTCATCTTTTAATTAAAAATATTCTTCATCTAACATTTTTTTAAATTTTTTTCTGAAATAGTTCCCTCGAATGTTTATTCGAGAGGAAAAAAAAAAAAAACCTTTTGATGTTCTAAAAAATATATTTATAGAGGGATGGCGGTTTTATTCATGCGAAATCTTTCACTAAGATAATAACCGCACGCGTGGCAACAGTTCTAAAGATTCAAAAGAGCCATTCGGGGATTTTTCATTAACAAGTTGCCTTTCAAACGGGGATTTATCAAAACATCTATTTTGAAGAGGGTGTAGAAAAGGGGGGGGATACTTTTGTATGTGGTTTAGTCCACGAGGGATCTGGCACTCATCTGGTGATAGTTCCAGCCATTGAGAAGACAAAACATGCAAATGTGTGTTTTTCCTGATCGGAGCGGCGGCTTTTGAAGAAGCGGAAACTCTTTCTGGTTGAAGATGCAGAAGACTTCAAAAGATCCCTTTGCATTCATCGCTCTGGGCTCTGTTAAGAGTCGGAGGATTATTCATCAAAGGTGGAGCAACTTCAATTTCGAGGTTTCAAAAGCGTGGAATCTCATCAAAATTCTTGGCGTGAACGAATGTTTAATTTTTGGCTATTATGTTCCTTTTTCAAAGGAAAGCACGTCATGTTGAGTTTTGTACAGTTTACATATAAAAATTTATCTTTTGAATATATTGTATTGTGTTGTTGATTTATACAAATCAAAGTATTTTTTTTAGTAAAATATTCTTGCAGATGCTTGTTTTTTTAAAATAACTATTTAGTTTTTCTTAGAATTTTTACTATTTTGAGCTATGTTTTCTGGTAGTATCGGATGTTTTTAGGTTTTCTGGTAATGCTGTTGCGTTTTGCTACATTTAAAAGTTTTCAGATCTCATTTAAATAAATACAGAAGTCTTTAAAAAATTTCGATTACAGAGATACTCAAATATCTTCTTCATTGGCGCAACAGCCGCTTGGTGGGCCAAGGCCGTCTACCTACTGGCAGATTTCGAAAGTTGGGATGTTTTATTTTTACGGGATAAGGTTGTCAGTCTTACGCCCAACAACCATATTAGAACGGAACCTACAGTTTACAATAGAATCCAAACCACTACAATCAGTCTTAGTACCGCCGGGACTCAAATCCGAAACAAGTCACTTGGCCATCAGTGGCTTGGCCCATGCTAAAATATATATAACCAAGAATCGCTTAAAATTATCCAACTATTTTTTCCCAACTATTATATTACGATTTACAGAACTATTTATTACATAATTCGGTTTTAAAATTTGTGCTTAAAATTTAGATTCATGTTCAGTTTTTTATAATTAATTTAGCCTTTTTCTATTTTGATATATATTTAAAAATAGAAAAACTAACTTCTGTGATAAAAACATTTTTCATTACTTTGAAAAATCTTTACATACATAATATTTTAATGACATTTCGAGTTAAAAAAACATTCATTAATTAGATTTCTCAATTAGTTTTCCCTTCAAATAAGAGTTAAAAAAATGTAATACCAACACATTAAAAGAAATTGGAATTTTTCTACCTCTTATCAAGATTAAAGCTACTCGTCTTTTAATTAAAAATATTCTTTATCCGACATTTGTTTTTTGTTTTTAGTTTTCTGAAATAGTTCATTTCGGCCCTTGAATGTTTATTGGGAAGAAAAAAAAAAACCTTTTGATGTTATAAAAAATATTTGTAGAGAAATGCCTGTTTTATTCATACGAATTCTTTCACTAAGATAATAACCACACGCGTGGCAACAGTTCTAAAGATTCAAAAGAAGGGATTTTTCATTAACAAGTTGCCTTTTAAAGGGGGATTTATCAAAACATCCATTTTGGAGAGGGTGTAGAAAGGGGAGTGGGGAGAGGGATCTTTTGTGGGAGTCTTAGTCCACGAGGGATCTGGAACTCATCTGATGATACTTCCAGCCATTGAGGAGACAAAACATGCAAATGTAGGGCTGTGTGTTTTTCCTGATCGGAGCGGCGGCTTTTGAAGAAACGGAAACTCTTTCTGGTCGAAGATGTAGAGGACTTCAAAAGATCCCTTTGCATTCATCGCTCTGGGCTCTGTTTAGAGTTGGGAGGATTATTCATCAAAGGTGGAGGAACTTCAATTTCGAGGGTTCAAAAGCGTGGAATCTCGCAAAGTTCTTGGCGAATGTTAATTTTTGTCTATTGTGTTTTCTTTATTAAAGGAAGGGCGGATGTTAAGAGGGTTTTTTTTTAAAGTTTGGAAAAACACGCATGTTGAGTTCTGTACTGTTTACATAAAAAGAAATATGGCTTTTTATTATTTTGTATTCTATTGTGTTGTTGGTTTAAATAAACCAAAGTATTTTTTGAAGTAAAATATTCTTTGCAGATGCTTGTTTTTTTAAAAAAAATATTTAGTTTTTCTTTGGTAATTTTCCCACTTTGTGCTATGTTTACTGGTAGTTTTGGGTTTTTTTAGGTTTTCTGGTTATGTTTTCCTTTGTTCTGGTTTTAAAAGTATTCAGATATCATTTAAGTATATATGTCTTTAAAAGATTTCGATCACAGGGATACTAAAATATCTTCTTCATTGGCGCAACAACCCCTTGGTGAGCCAAGGTGGTCTGCCTACTGGCATATATCGAAAGACCAGATGCTTTATTTTTACGGGATAAGGTTGTCAACCTTACGCCCAACAGCCATATTAGACTGGAACCAACGACTTACAGTAAAATCCAAACCACTGCAAATCATTCATGGCGCTGCCGGGACTCGAATCCGGCACCGAACGCTAGTCACTTGGATATCAGTGACTTGGACCATATTAAAATATGTATATAACCAAGAATCGATTTAAAATATCCAACTATTTATTTCCATTTACACTTTCCCCTAACTTTTTTTTTCCAAACCATTATATTAGTATTTATAGAAATATTTATTACATAATTCGATTTTAATTTATATACAAAATTTAGATTCGTGTTCAGTTTTTGATAACGAATTTAGCCTTTTTCTATTTTGATATATATTTAAAAATAGAAAAACTAACTTCTGTGATAAAAACATTTTTCATTACTTTGAGAATTCTTTCACATACATAATATTTTAATGACATTTCAAGTTAAAAAAACCCATTCATTCATTAATTAGATTTCTCAATTAGTTTTTCCCTTCAAAATAAGATTTAAAAAATGTAATACCAACACATTAAAAGAAATTGGAATTTTTCTACCTCTTATCAAAATTAAAACTACTCGTCTTTTAATTAAAAATATTCTTTATCCAACATTTGTTTTTTTCAGTTTTCTGAAATAGCTCATTTTGGCCCTTGAATGTTTATTGGGGAGAAAAAAAACCCTTTTGATGTTATAAAAAAATATTTGTAGAGAAATGCCTGTTTTATTCATACGAATTCTTTCACCAAGATAATAACCGCACGCGTGGCAACAGTCTAAAGATTCAAAAAGAAAGCCGATGCGGCCATTCGGATATTTTTCATTAACAAGTTGCCTTTTGAACGGGGATTGATCAAAACATCCATTTCGGAGAGGGTGCAGAAAGAGGGGGAGGGAGGCTTAGTCGCCGGTGGATCTGGGACTCATGTGGTGATACTTGCAGCCCTTGAGAAGACAAAACATGCAAATGTAGGGCTGTGTGTTTTTCCTCCTCGGAGCGGCGGCTTTTGAAGAAACGGAAACTCTTTTTGGTCGAAGATGCAGAAGACTTCAAAAAGGTCCCTTTGCATTCATTGCTGTGGGCTCTGTTAAGAGTCGGAGGATTATTCATCAAAGGTGCAGGAACTTCAATTTGCGAGATTGCACGCTTTTGAAACCTGGAAAGTTTTTGGCGAGAAGGAATGTTAATTTTTGGCTATTGTGTTCCCTTTTCAATTCAAAGGAAGGCCGAATGTTAGGAGTGTTTTTAAAAGTTTGGAAAGCACGTCATGCTTGAGTTCTGTACAGGTTACGTAAAAAAATATGGCTTTTGATTATATTGTAGTGTGCTGTTGGTTTAAATAAACCAAAGTATTTTTTTAGTAAAGATTTTCAGATGCTTGCTTTAA
Organism: Caerostris darwini; assembly: GCA_021605075.1. Lineage (NCBI taxonomy): Eukaryota > Metazoa > Arthropoda > Arachnida > Araneae > Araneidae > Caerostris > Caerostris darwini. The sequence continues at coordinate 134,299 of BPLQ01008099.1, read as the reverse complement.
AATGGCGTTTATGATTACGGGTTTGAATCTCGGCTGTGCCGTGGATGTTTTTAGTGCTTCGGAATCCACTTTAAGCCGTAGGTCTCGGTCTAATAGGATCGTAGAGCATAGGGCGTGTTACTTACAACCCTATCTCGTAAAAAGAAAACATGTCATGTCTCGAAATTTACCAGTAAGGAGAGAGCGTTGGTCCACCATGGGGCTGTTGCGCCACTGATGATGATTTTTATATGTAAGTAACGAATTAAAATTGTAAAGTTTTTTGAGTCTTTATCTAGCATTGATCCTAGTTAAATAATGTGTCTGGCGCTCGGTACCACAGGTTTCGTGTTCGTGTCCCGTTGGTGTCATAGATGTTTGTAGTGGGTCGGAATCCACTTTAAGCCGTAGGGCCCGATCTAATAGGATCGTAGAGTGCTGGGGGGCAGTGTTACTCGTGTGCGTAGCCTATTTTCAAGCTACACGTGCCCCGTATGTAGTACTAAAAGAGTTACGCCCTTGCTTATGGCATAAAGATGAACTGTCTCTGCGTTAGGAAAAAAACGATATCAATAGTTTAAAAAGAAGTTTAATACTAATATTAACGTACTAAAATTTAATTGTACTAACTCGTTAGATTTTGATAGTCCAATTCCGGTGATTCAATTCGTGGTAGAAGCCATCCAAAAATTCTTCGCGAAATCTTCTTCATGGACAACACCATTATCTCAAAACCTTTCTTCCTTTAAACAACGGAAAGGCAAAGCCAACTGCTTTATTTTAAAGTCGCCTGAATTCCTCGGAGCTACTTAGTAGCCTCATAACTCCGCCGGCGGGGAGTCATAAAGGGGGCGAGCTCCCAAATGTTTTTCAGATGCGGCTACTTTGCGGAAATATCTGCCGCACAATGAAGATGAATGACTCGTGAAAGGCGACGCGTCGCTCTATCTGGGGAATCTTTGGATGCTGCACCCCAAATTGGATGATGGTGTGGATAAAAGGACTGGGGTTAATGGTTTCCTGTGGGTGGGAGTAACGGGCCTATAACTGTCACGTAATTGAAAATAAGTAGGTTTTCTTAAGCAGCAGGTTCTTCAATGAGAGGAATGCTCAGAAGAATCCAGGATGCTTGGGCATTATTTAAATTAACGCAATGTGTCCAACCTTTTAAGCATTTTAAGTTTCCATGTGCTGCTTTTTGAAAGGGGAGAGACTTAATCTTAAATATAGTTGAGTTAACAAATTATAAATAATTATAGTACGAATAGCTTATGATTATTTATGATAGAATATTGGTATACAAATGTTGTTGTTATCGTGTCCATGGATTTAAAATATCATTAATAAAGTCAGATCCAGTCAAAAGTCTTCACGATAGCGGCCGCTAGCAACGGCGCCGCTTCACTATACGGGACTTCTCTTAAGTTGGCCTCGATTGGCACCCTGCCCAATTGCAATGCATGGGGAGTGAGTGCTGGGCACTCTAGAATGTGCTTAGGAAAGCATTGGGGCAATTTCTGCAGGGGATGTATTCCCTGGTCTTGTCTCTGAGAATCTTCATCCCTCTGTAAGGGTTAGTTCTGAGTCTGCTAATAACTAATACCAACTTCCTAGGATGGGTATGCAAATGGTTATACAAAATGAAGGAGTAGATGTTAAATTGTTATTTACAAAGAAGGGAACATTGATAGCGCCACATATTAAACATCAATGGATAGAGAAAAGTTTAAAATTATTTTATGTATTCAACTTGAGCACCATATGTTATACATTATTCGAATCCTGACGATGGCATGGATGTTTGTGAGTAGTTCGAAATACACGTTAAACTGTAGGTCCCGATCTAATTAGCCTAAAAACGTGCACAAAATGACCGTAGAGCGACAAGCCAAACCTGACCCTTCAGGCTTTGAATTGAATGGTATTCTACAACGTGAGAATTTATTATCCAATGGAAAATTACCTTTACATGACTGTATTGCATAGATAAACAAAGCACTATTTTGTCTTAAAAAATTTCATCTTCGTTCTGAAGACATGAAGGTAAACAGATCCTCACAAAAAAGAAAGCAAAAATCAATGAAAATAGTTGCACAAAACGACTGTAGAGTGACAAACCAAAGCGAGCCTCATTTTTTGAAGTCTCAACAAAAACGTTACCAGCGGATTAAACCTCAGCTCTAATGCTCACCAGCGACTCACGTTGCCAGTGAGCCACGAGTCGGGCTCTTAAAGTATATGGACCGATTGCTTGGCAAATCTTAAACCTCAAATTGGTGAATTGAGGATAAACAAGTAATATAAAAAAAAAAAACTTTTTAAGTCAATTCCTACTTTTTTTCACTCTATTGCAGAAAGTCCTGTGTAAATAATTTTCATTCATTTTTTTAAAGTTTATCTGGCGCCCTCTATGGGTAGATATAGGCAACTTAAATCTAAAAAAACTAGAAGTAATTAATTAAATTTAATTAAGAATTAATATTTGAAAAAACTGTATTCACATCCAGTGTCATCCACATACAAGTTAAAAAAAAATGCATTTGAACTTGAGTGGATGAATAAAACGTATTTCATGAACGATTGAAAATGTGAACAAGATATAGATAGGGAGAGTGTGAGCTAATAGAAGGAATTTAATAAAAATAGAGCAGGAAGAAGTGAACGTCATCCTGTCGGCAAAATAGCAATATAGCTGGTTTGGCAATTCAAATAAGTAAATTTCTCTTAAGTAGGAAGTTCTTCGGAATGATAGAGTTAACCGAAGTTAGCTTTTTCTTAAGGCAGTTTTGAATCGTTTGATAAGTGTCCTAGAGTGGTACTGTTTCGAACTGGTGAGCTCGATTTGAAACCAGGTAAACGAACCGAACCAAAATCTCCAGTGATTACTCCATGGATAGGAAATATAAGTTGAGTAATGCTGAATTTGCTACATATCTTCATTTTTAGTGGGTCACATGTAAGAGAGTCAGGCGTTTGAATAGAATATAATAGTTGAATTTGTTGAAAATAAAATAGCTAATTTATGAAGGAGGAAAATTATTAACCTCCCCTGCAAGAAGCAGCCTGGTGGCCATGTGGCTAGCGCTCTAGTTATTGGTACCACAGGCTTCAGATTCGAACCCTGGTGGTGGCATGGATGTTTGTGACTGGTTCGAAATACACATTAAACAGTAGGTCCTGGTCTAATTAGCCTAAGTGTGCACAAAAAGACCGTAGAGCGACAAACCAAACCCAAAACCCTGACAATAAATATTTAAACCGACATAAAATTAATTTTTTTGGCATGATTACTTTAGTATGCATTTTATATCGACAGCTATTCAGGTAATAGAAACAAAATAAAAATAAAACTTGGTTTTTGCACATATGTTGATGTTAATATAAATTAATTTGGGCGAAAAATTAGGAATGAAAAAAAAATTGCCAGTTCTTTATATTATTCTTTACTTTATCAATTTTTGGCCAATCTTATCGTGTTATGATAGTTATGTTATTTATGATAGTTACTTATATACACACGTCTAATGTTAAGACTATTTAAAAAAATATTATTACTAAATAAAATAAAAAAAACACCAGTGCTGTCATCCATGAGTGTTTTTTTTATTGTTTAGGGATTTTTTTTAGTGAATAGTTTTATTACAGATTTAAATTTTTAACAGGTAAAATTATTTAAAATTAAATATAAGCGTTTATATATGTGTTGTCCTGAGGAAATTAAAATTAAATTAATAGTTGTGAAATAAAATTATTATTATTATATTTTAAATAATAATAATTTAGTGTGTTGAGATGTCAAATTACGTGCATGCAAAATCCATTTAGAAGTAATTTGGCAAGCTTTTTAGATTCTTCTCAATGTTATTTATATGAAGAAAAACAGAAATTTAGATAACTAACAATGATCTCCAGATAAATTATTATCTTTAAAGTGTGGAAGTTTATCATTTCGTAATATTAAATTAAATTAATTTAAACTTGATTTATTAATTTTTTTGTTTATTTATTTATGGGCATCAAATAGGGTTATAAGGGGAAAAAAATACATTTTTAAGTAATATATTATACCCACAAGACTGTTTTGTGCAGGTCCTGAATGGCTTAATGTCTGACGCTCGGTGGCACAGGTTTCGGGTTCGAGCTGTGCCATGGATATTTGTAGTGGTTTGGAATCCTCTTTAAGCCGTAGTTACCAGTCTCATATGACTGTCAGAACGTCACGGAGCCAAGTCAGACCTCTACCTACGGGTGCTCCATCGCAACAGAAGCTGCCCTTTTTCCCTTCATCCATGAGTAGACTACTCATGGGGTGCCTGTCTCTCACTGCAGGACACTGAGGGCTAGACACACTGTTTCGTGCAATTTTATTGATAACGAAAATGCCATTTAAAAAATCATCTTTATATTTAAAAAGAAATTTTTTTAATGAATTTATTTTGACTCTTTATATAAAAAATTGAGAAAATACTATCTCCTATAAGAAGTTTCAAACAGCGGTACAAAACTACCCTTACTGAGTTCTTGGAATTTATCAATTATTTTATTTCCAATGTGTATATATATAGCAAAATGGATCAATTTTCTAGGAAATCTTAACTGAAGATCAAATATTTATTTTTAAAAAAGCATTTCTTACATGGCGAAGGCGATTTCTGGCGTCGATGAAATCTTGGCAATGTGATACCTCCATCCGGGCGTTTTATGAAACATTAGGAACATTGGAAAATCCCCACACGTCATCTGGATGGCGAGAAGTGATGCATTGATCGGTTTGTTGCATAATCCAGATGCTCAGTGCTTGTGTGGTTCTTCTTTTTTTTCTCCTCCTGCTCTTATCCTTGATTGGATTCTACGCTTGTCATCCAAGTCGGAATGGATGCTAAATAATGCAAAAACAATGTAGTGGTAGGTTAATCTTTATTATCCCACAATTGATTATTGTATATTTTTTTCGTCAATGCTTTTGTTTTCCGAGTGTGCAAAAAGGGTTTGGGTTTAAATCCTCTGGTGATGCTTGTTGCAGTAGCTGTTCCAGAGAAACGAGGAGGCTCAACGTTGATTTTGATATCAGTCTTGCATCTATAGTCGAGCTGCCTGTTGGGACATCAAATACATATGATATATATCACAATTTTTGAGCTTTTTTTGTGTACCCGCTTTCACAAGCCTGTGTACTTTATACAAACCTAAGAACTCTGTTGTGACTACACATGGGACGGACAATCCATGAGTAGTCCACTCATGGATAGAGGAAAAGGGGCAGTTGGGATGTGATGGAGCTTTGATATAATCACATGAGCCCCATGTGATATGATGAAGCACCCATAAGTAGAAGTCTGCTTAACTCCGTGTCGCTGAGGAAGAAAGTCAATGCCTTCCGGGAGGATTTTTAGGCCTTTATTTCGTATGGGAGAAAAGCAAAGAAACTCCCACCAGGCAGTCTAACTGGGGGAAGATAGCTTTTAGTTAGTACTCTGGTGCTCGGTAACACAGGTTTCGGGTTAGAGTCCAGGCGGTGTCATGGATGTCTGTAGTGGTTCGGAATAAAGTTGATGACCCGGAATAATTTATTCTGTTCTCGTATGACCGTAGACCGTCACAGAGCCCAATCCGACTTCTCACCCACAACTTTCCCAAGCAGTAAAGGGAACTCAGCTCTAGGCAGTGTGGTGTGGTTAGTAGTAGTAGCAGCAGTAGCAGTAGCAGCAGCAGCAGCCCTGACTAACGATGCAAGATGTTGAACATCCCAAACGCAATAGAGTCTCCTCGTTTTTGAAGTACTGTCTACGACTATTGCCGCCAGCGGATTGAACCTCAGCACAAACGCTCATCAGCGGCGCACGTTGCCACTGAGACACGAGTCGAGCTAAGAACTTTTATGATCCACTGAGAAATAAAACACATTCGAGCTGAAACGGTATCTTAATTGAAAACACTTTATTAAACTACTACTAATTTTTTTAATAATGCTAATATTAAAACTGTACTGAAAATTTGTAAAAGTGATTACAGGATAGACCACCATTCACTACTGTTTTCATCAAAGCTTTTTATAAGTACTAACTGAAACACTTAATTTGAGATATCATACAGATGATTTAAAAATACTGAAAATATTGGTTTCAAATATGGAATATTTTGATCTATTGTCATTTGTTATCAAATGGAATATATCTAGTAAATGCAGCGTTACCCAGTATTCATTACGAGGGATTTGCTACTTTTCGTCCACACTACGATTTGAAGCGAATTGTTTACGAAGGTAAAAGGTTCATAACCCATTCCCTATTTTCTCTTTATCAAACGAAAGGGGAAAGATTTTTCCGACCTACAGATTTATTATGCCATCCTCAATATAGATTCGAGTGCCACTACAATATTATAACTAAAGCACTTGGTTAAATGAAAATCGTGTTGTGAGAAAAGAGACATTGTAACAAAAATAAATATATAAAATAACGTAATAAAATATATTTTTAAAATTTTTTTTCCTTCTATTCCCTACTATCTATATGCTTTGAATCTAGATCACAATAGGTGCTATTTTAAATTCATCTGTTCGACAGTATTTGAAAAGAAACTGAAAAAAGAATATTTCGCATTTTCGATTTTCACAATACAAGGCCATAGAATTCTGTTGGATCTCGTCGCTTTAGAATGTAAAATCATATTCGAATCTCTTTTCAAAAGGATATTTCTTACTGCTTTTTTTTTTTTTATTCCGAATTTTGCTTACGTTCTTGACATTTTTTGCTTATTCAGTTAACCGATCGCGTGCGACTTCCTGGTGTTCAAGAAAAGGCTTCTTGTTATTTTGGAATTTAAGTAAAGATGCACAAAAGGAAAAATAGCCACCCACTATTTTATCATGCTGGAAAAAAAAATGATCACGTTCTTCCATTTTCTACATTTTATTTACAAAATAAAATGTACAATACTCAAGATCTTTTATATTACTGAAAAAAATGAATAAATCCATATGAATCTAAACCGCAATTAAGAGATTTTTTTTTTTACTACAACGTGGAGATACCTGGCATTTTAACTTGACACCATCCACAACTGATGCGCCGGAAACGTAGCATCTTCAGCATTACTCAGTGTGTATCAAGGGGAAAGACTCTTGGGCATGAGGTAAGGAGTAATTTTTTAAAGAAAAAATACCAACTAGATATACATTTCTTATCGTCATAAGACTTTTAAAATCTTCATAAATCTAATCGGTTTTCAAAGCAATAATTATACAGCAGATGATCAATGGCACGTCATTTTATTTGATCTTGAAAGCTGATATTGTATCTTTAATCAACTTTGTTCAACAGCACATCAGATGATATTTGATCTTGAAAGCTGATATTAGAGAGTTTTTGCATACCGTATTTTGGACGTCCGTTATTTTTTCTATTTAGTGCGCATGCTCATAGGAAATTGCGCATGCGTATCTGTAATGTTTCCTATGAGCATGCGCGCTAGGGAGAAAAAAAATAACGGACGTCCAAAATACGGTATGCAAAAACTCTCTATTGTATCTTTAATCAACTTTATTAAACTTGTCGGATGACATTTGATCTTGAAAGCTGATAAACTGCAACAAAATCCTTTGAAGAGTTTCAGATTAGGGCATTTGGATTACATTCATTGTTTTTTTAACCAAACTTGAAATTGCTTAAATATTTGCTAATTTTTTCAGGTTATAACATTATTTTTAACCTGCTAAAGATCCAAACGTATACCACGTGGAAGAAAAAAAAATTGCCCTTTATTCGGTGACATTCAAACATTCCAAATCTAAGAAGAAAAAAATGCATAAATTTTTTTTTACGCACAAAGAACACCCACGCACACCTACACCATTTGAAATAAAAAATATTATATTTCAAATAAATATTTTAAGAGTAAATTCATTTTATTAAAAAAAATTTTTCCCAATGATTAGTTTTTAAACAATAATACTAAATCCAATATTTTTCATTTCTTTTGGTGACTCTTTTTTTTTAAAGAACTCGCTTCAAATAGTATCGATTCCCTATTCAATCAAAAATTGAACGAATCCAAAGACTCGTTGAAAGATCTCTTTCGAATAACTTGGGTTTCATGAATATTTCAACTTCTAATTCGCCATTTCACTGCGTGGGATTTGCAGACATGAACCTACTTCATACATCATTTCGTCTAACTTGAAAATCGATATTTTTTTTCTCCTTTAGAATTTTTTTTTTTTTTTGTGTGAAAAGAGTTCAAGAGATGAAAGGATCCGGATCGATTTAGTTTTTACTTTTTTTTTTGACGAGATTGTCATGTAATGGTTATGGAAGTTAGTCTTCGGGTGGTCTTTGAACGACCTGTGTTGCCATGGTTACAATAGTTGTGTGCCATTGTTAGCGCCAATGTTGTCATTTCATCTGGTATTTTGGCTCTTTTGGGTCGTTTTGCATGAATAACTACACTTTTACTGGAATATAATTCTGTTTTTGGGTTAGACGTGTTTATAAATGTGGAAAAATAAGAGAAATTTGTATTTTTATAGGAAAATAAATTAGACTCTTGTTATCGTAGGAGTTCTGTTTTTTTTTCCCACTGACTTCTTTTATTAGTATAAAAGCCCCCTTATAATAAAAACGAAAATAAATTGCCTCGTATTATTTTATTAAGCGTGAATAACAAAAATGTTTTTTTTCTTAGGAATATTCAATAAAATAAAAACTATAAAATTGAAGATATTCTCAAAACTGTATATCAACACTAGTTGTATGCCATTGTGAAATGCTAATGTTGTCATTTCATCTGATATTTTGGCTCTTTTTTGTCGCTTTGTATGAATAATTATACCTTTTCTGGAATATAATTCGGTTTTTGGGTTAGACATGTTTATAAATGTGGAAAATTTATAGAAATAATTATACAAATTTGTATTTTTACAAGAAAATAAATTGCATTGTTATCGTAGGAGCTCTGTTTTTTTTCACCACCGACTTCTTTTGTTAGTATAAAAGGCCCCTTATCGTAATAAAAACGAAAATAAATTGTGTTGTATTTTATGAAACGTGAATAACAAAAATGTGTTTTTTCTTAGTCATATTCAATAAAATAAAAGTTGTAAAATTGAAGATATTCTCAAAACTGTATATCAACAATAGTTGTATGCCATTATTAATACTAATGTTATCATGTCATCTGATAATTTCACTTCTGGTTAAAATAGTCGTATATGATTGCTATTGCTAATGCTGTCATTTCATCTGATATTTTTAATTTTTTTTTTGTCGTTTTACATGAATAACTACACATTCCCTAGAATATAATTAGGTGTTTATGAATGTGGAAAAATTTGAGAAAAGAAAATTCTAATTTTTAGTTTGATAGGAAAACAAATTAGAGAATTCTTGTTATCATAGGATTTTTTCTCCCCCACTGGTCTCTTTTGCTAGTATAAAAGCAAAAAAGACCAGTGGGGTATCTTCTTGAAAAGACCAGTAAAAAATATCTTCTTAAAATAAAAACGAAATCAAATTGTATCATATTTTTATGTTTTTAATAAAATAATACGTGTTTTTTCTTAAGTATATTCAATAAAATAAAATAAATTTTGAGCAGATTTTCAAAAGTTCTTTTATTAATATCCACATGAGAAAGCTTTTGATAAGCAATGGTGCTATAATGAATTGTATACAATTCGTATTAGAGGCTGCTGGATTTAATTAAAAATCATTGACACTAAAGATAAGTCAATATTATTTTCTTATCATAAACATACAGACTACACTGTTAAGAACCTATGACATGGATGTATTTTTTTCCCCTAACAAGAAAACTCCCAGCTGGTGCTTGCCAACCCGAGGATAGTCGTTTAATCAAGCACTCATTGAATGATTCTATTATTAAAGCTCTGATGAACAATGGCATGAGATAGGAGTCGAGTCCGATAAGAACTTTTTACGGTCGATTGAGTTTGTTAATCAGTCGTTTAGGAATACCTCGAGAGATAATTTTGAAAAACCATTGAGGTTTATTTCCCGCTCGGGTATAGACACTGATTAAAAGGTATTGCTTTTGCACCTTTTTCTTTCTTTTCTTTTTTAATAAGATGTTTTCATTGAACCATTCAGAAGAAAAAGAGTTGCCAGAGTTTTATATATATTTTTTTTTGACCAGCCCTTTAAGACCTGAAATTTTTTTATATTTAACTTTTACTTTTTTAAAGTTTTAGTAGAGATTGACTTCAATGATACTAAAGCAGCCTGATGGATAACTGGCCAGCGCTCTAGCCTTTGGTACCACAGGCTTCAGGTTCGAATCCTGTTGGTGGCATGGATATTTGTTGGTGGTTCGGAGCCCACGTTAAACTGTAAGTCCCGGTCTACTTAGCCTAAGTGGGCACAAAATGACCGTAGAGATAAACCAAACCAATGATACTAAAAAAATAATTTAAATAATCTATGCCCTCTCCTGAGGCAAGCGGGGGGGGAACACCAGCACGATTAGGCGACAGGGTTAGGCGAAATAAACTACTAAAGGACTGTATAATAGAGTACTACTAAAGGCACTACTGTATATGAGTACTACTAGAGGGATAAGTGTATATTAAGAGTACTTTATACTAGTAGTAATAGTGTACTCTATACTAGAGTACTACTAGAGGGATTAGTGTGTAATAGAGTACTCTGTACTGGAGGGATGAGTGTGTAATAGAGTACTCTGTACTGGAGGGATGAGTGTGTAATAGAGTACTCTGTACTGGAGGGATGAGTGTGTAATAGAGTACTCTGTACTGTACTGGAGGGATGAGTGTGTAATAGAGTACTCTGTACTGGAGGGATGAGTGTGTAATAGAGTACTCTGTACTGGAGGGATGAGTGTGTAATAGAGTACTCTGTACTGGAGGGATGAGTGTGTAATAGAGTACTCTGTACTGGAGGGATGAGTGTGTAATAGAGTACTCTGTACTGGAGGGATGAGTGTGTAATAGAGTACTTTATATTAGAGTTACTACTGGAGGGATGAGTGTATGAATGATTGAGTTACTACTAAAAGAACTATTATATTGCAATCCAAAAGGAATCGAAAAAATTTAAAATTCGGGATTCCCAATTCTTTATTTTTGGGAATCATATATATTATTTGTGTTACTGAAACTCAAAATAAATAACTTATTTTACACAAGGTTCATTCATATTATATCTCTATTTTTTTCCAAGGTCGTTTATTATCTCCATGAAATTTGTCACCTTTTATTTTAACCCTGTATTTCCAGAATCTATTTGATATGTCTCCGAAATATTCCTTGTCATAAATTGCCCTACCTTATTTTTGCGGTTTAAACACAACCAAATACCTTTTAAAATTCCAAAACCCATTTAAAGGTCAGTGTCAAACATTTTGACGGAGCGCATACCATAAATCTTTCCGAAAGCAGACTTCGCGCGTCACCGGCGCATTAGCCGGCCATCAGTGAAATAATAAAAATCAATTTTTTTTTTTTTTGTGTTTTATGTATTATTTATATTGCCAATCATAATGTATTACTTGTTTTTGATTACCGCGATAACTGAAAACGAAAATTTTATGTTTTTCTAAAAAATAGTAAAATATTATTAATAATAATAATAATTGATCAATAATAAAATGAGAATTCTTTTTTGACGTCTAAACCATGTCAGAGTTCAAGAGTTAACTGATGTCTGAGTTCCATCTGGTTATAAGAAGTGTTTAATTTATTTATAGTCTGAGAAAAAAAAAGGGACTACCGCATAATAGACTGCGACTTAAAGGGACTACCGCATAATAGACTGCGACTTAAAGGGACTACCGCATAATAGACTACGACTTAAAGGGACTACCGCATAATAGACTGCGACTTAAAGGGACTACCGCATAATAGACTGCGACTTAAAGGGACTACCGCATAATAGACTGCGACTTAAAGGGACTACCGCATAATAGACTGCGACTTAAAGGGACTACCGCATAATAGACTGCGACTTAAAGGGACAGCTATGTACTATATTCCGATCCGAAAGGAATCGAAAATTTTTAATTTCGGGATTCCTAATTCTTTATTTTTGGCGATCATATATATTATTTGTGATACTGAAAATCAAAATAAATAAAACTTATTTTACGCAATTCATGCATATTATCTATATTTTTTTCTAAAACGGTTAATAATCTGCAAGAAATTTGTCACCTTTTCTTTTAACCTTATATTTCAAGAATCTACTTGGCATGTCTCAAAAAATATTCATTGTCATTAATTACCCTGCCTTTATTCTTGCGGCTTAAACCCAACCAAACACCTTTTAAAATTCCGAAACCCACTTAAAGGTCAGTGTCAAATATTTTGACGGAGCACATACCATAAATCTTTCCGAAAGCAGACTCCACGCGTCACCGGCGTTCTATCCCAATATTTATCGCACACCCACCTCAAAGCCGTTCTCCATGCAGATCCCAACATAAATCCCGGATCCCCCCCCTTCCCCCGTGCCCAGTCGTCGGCCAAAATCAAAGCCCGGCCATTAGCGAAATAATAAAAATCTACATTCGGAACCGCACTCGGCAAATGGCGACGCTCCACTGCTCGCCAATGATACGCTCTTGCAAATCGATATGACCCCTGACATAGAGCTCGAATTTGCACACTTCTAATCAGTGGGCTCTGCATTTGGACTGGAGGGGGGTGCACAGATATGCAGGGGGTGCACTTCATTTGTAAAGTGAGGAAAGCCGGGAGAGTTGTTCGGTCAAGCGGAAAATTATTTGGGGTATATTTTCAAGTGCCGTCAAGGGAGGATTTTGTATTGGGAAGGGGGGATTTGAAGGAGAGGGGAGCGAATGGTGTCTTGGTTTACTTATTAAAATGGCTGGCCATTAGATATGGATTGCTTTATTTTTGATGTATTACTTACTAGTTGAATATCCATGCCTTATAAATATGTGTATCATACATATGCATGCTGTGTGCGTCTATTGTATATACGTATAAGACCGGCTCATGGATCACTAGCAACGTGCGCCCTTGGTTTCCATTAGGGCTGAGGTCCCATCCGCTGACGGCTTTATTGTGGATATTGTTTCAAAAAACGAGCAGATTTTATGACGTTTGGGATGTTCAGCATCTTGCTTCATTATTCGGACTATCTGGTGGGAGTTTTCCTTTTCTCCCATACGATGCGCACATTCGGGGTAGTACCCCCTAAAAGGCTTCCAGGAAGGCACTGCCCTCCTCCTTCTTCGGCGTCACGAAGCCAAGTCAGACTTCTATCTAAGGGTTTTCCATCACAACAGAAGCTGCCCCCCCCTCCCTCTTTCCTTGAGAGCAGAGTGGAAATTTTCTGGTTTTTCTTCCTTACTATACGCCAATGTAGGGTAGTTCTCCCTAAAAGTCATCCCTGAAGGAACTGTGAAGAAACATTAGTATTAGCGATAAGTTTTTATCTTCAATGATATTGCTGTTAGATAGAAAATCTATCGTATATGTTAATAACCTAAATATACATAAAGCAGAAAATTTACCAAAAAATGTATAGAAGATTTTTAAATAAGAATTTCTTTATTTAGCTAATTTAATATTTAACAATTTATTTAAAATCTATAATTCTGCTGCGGTTTTTTCCCTAATAAAACTTAACCGAACTAAATGTGTTTTAGTTTCCGTAGCTTGGCAACGCTGAGTCATGCATAAATATGAGTACTATTATTATCCAAGGCATATATTCATTTAAGTAACGGAATAGTTAGTTAAAATTTAACTTAAATAAAGATAATGATTCTTTTTTTTTTCATCATCATGATAATGATTTTTTTTTTTTTTTCCTGGTCTTATGATGATGGTTCTGTTAGGTAGTGAATTGTACTTCAAAAGAGAATAAAAATGAATGCATAATATATCAAAAGAAATTAAATTTGTTAATTACTTTATATGATCAAAGCCATTTTAGATATATTAGAAAGAGTTACAGTATGCTGTACATTAAAAATGAACGATCCATTTTGTTCAGTGCTGTTCCTATGAAAATATAATTGTAATTAATGAAAAACTAATTATTAATGTTTGACCTAATTATCGTCGTTTTTCACTGCATATCGTGTTAATTTTGTGTCTAATTTTTATATGATGACGGTAATATAAATTGATTTATACAGGATGATTCAACTGTCTTGTAAACAAACTTTGAGGGACTGTACCGTCGACGATTGGCAAACAGTTCCAAAGAGGCAAGCATTTCACAGTCACAATGGATAGCCGAGCATCTAGGTCATCAATTGAATCAAACTGAAGTCTCGTAAAAGAAAATGAAGTTGCAAACACAGAGCTAGAATACAATAGAGTGCACATCAGGGTTGCCATCCAGCGAATTTCAATCTCGTCACGTGATGGGCTGGCCGAAAAATTCGTCTGAAAGTGTGTTCGTACCTCAACCCGTCACTTCCGACCCTACATTACTATTACATTTTTACAGAAAAGATGTTTCAATAAGCTGTAACACCCCTCGAAATTTGTCCCATGACCGTTGTATCGCCCACTATAGGCTCGAGCAAGAAAGTAGTAAAGTGTTCCATTCCCAGATGCCATTTCTCGTGTCTTTCGTTCAGTTGTAGTTGTTAAGTATAGCGGGCCCTTGTGAAAAACCCTGTTTAACTCTGAATGTGCTATAAGTATGAAGTTTTAATGGCAAAAAGACTTCAGGTTAAAATGTATGGCGTTGGAAAACATTAAAAAATTTGGTTTAAAAAACCGTATTCTATGGTGTACTTCATTTTTGAAGTTTTTTGAGGATTTGAAAAATAAATGCCACAGTTGATAGATGAGAAGAAACGTCTATAAACAAAGAGTTTAAAATAAATTTTTGAAGTTAAAATTTACATTTTTTCTTGGTATTAATGACTTTTTGGTGTATTTTATCCCAGTAAATTGTCTTGTATGAAAAAAGGTCTTGCATGGAATTTTACCTGATTTATAAAAGGTAATTATTATAGGCAAATAAAATATAATAAAAGACGAATGGAATTAAAAAGGGTACGCGAGATCTTTTAATGAACACAGGTTTTGATTCTAATAAATTTTTAAATTGCCAGTAGTTCATTGATATACTAATTTACGTTTCTACACAAAGAGTGCCTGTTGAAGGTGTAGTATATAACTAATGTAATGTGTGGTACATTGAAAATTTTGGCCCCCAAAATTTCATGTCGCTCTTAAACTCTCTGTACTGGTCATAGAAGAAAATTGAAAATACCACTCGAGGCGTGATGTTCTATAAAAATCTCTCATTTGTACCTTCTCATTGAATTGAGGGATGAAATTTCGGAGGAACAGGGGAACTTCCAAGTTTTAAAGTAGCCTATGGTCTTACATAGGCCATACAGCTTATGTATGTTCGCAATTTGAAAGTTCCAGTTTCAAAATGGCGAATTTTGTAAAAGACGATTTTCAAATGTTTTACTCGTGGCTCAGTGGCAACGTGCGCTGCTGGTGACCATTAGGCCTGAGGTTCAATCTGCTGGAGGCTTTGTTGTAGACACTGTTTCCAAAAACTGGGAGACTCGATGGCGTTTGGGATGTTTACCATCTTGCCTCGTGAGTCGTACTACCTGGCGAGAGTTTTCCCAGGGTTTTTTCCCCATACGAGAAATAAATGCGGTGTACTTCCTAAAAGTTCTCTAAATGGTATTGTCCTCCTCCTTCTTCAGTGTCATGGAGCCAAGTCAGACTTCTGCCTATGGGTGCTCCATTGCAACAGAAGCTGTCTCTCCCTTCCCTCCTTTCATGGCGGCTTGATGGCCAGTTGGCTAGAGCTCTGATCTTTGTTACTACAGGCTCCAGGTTCAAATCCTGGCGGTGGCATGGATGTTTGTGAGTGGTTCGGAATCCACGTTAAACTGTAGGTCCAGGTCTGATTAGCCTAAAGTGTGCAAAAAATGACCGTAGAGTGACAAACCAAATCCACCAAATACAAAACTCTCCTTTCATGAGTACGCAAGAATTCATGGACTTGGTTTAGATGTTGCTATCGACCAAGTGGGATAAGAAGAAATAACAGATTTTCAAATTTGTATATTAGATCACTCATAAAAAAAAAAAAAAAAAATACTAAACATTAATATAAAACGTATAATGTGTATAAATATCTTTCGGTTAGAGAAAAAAGAGAGCTGGAAGTCGTGACATTTTTTTTTTAAGGGGGCGGAGTTTGAAAATAGAAAGACGAACAGGGCATGCTCACTTGTGCAGTGAATGCTGGACCGATCATCTTGCTGCAACTTCCGATAATGTTTTGAGGATTAAGACTTTCTCGATCCAAAAAGCAAACAAAATTCTTTGTTCCTGTCTTTGACTTGTTTCCAAAGAAACAATTAAAATCCTTCTCCCGACATCGAAGTCATCCATCTTCTTCAAGATCACCACCATCCCTCCTAAAATGGCTTCATGTTCCTCCTTATATTCGATTTTTTTCTTCCTTCGATGTATGTTGTTCTAAATGAAATATTTTTACTATAAATTAAAGTGTCATAAGCAGTCAGGGAGCTTATTATGGTAAGAATAAATATTTGAAATACGTAGGTGCTCTGTAAGTGTTGAGGTACTCTCTTTTAATTTGGAAATACTTGCATATCATATAATCATATTGACGTACAAAAGGATTTTGAAGCACAGAAGATTTTAAATCGCCTTTTAAATTGTGTTTCATTAATCGAGTGTAGCTTTAATATACGTAATAAGTGTGCCGAAACGAAACATTTAGAAAAATTAAAAATGTTATGAGTACTTACGCATAAATAAGCTCCTTTTTTTTCCTCGCAAAATTTATTTAAAATTGTTTCTTCGGCATCTTTAAAGCATTTTTATTATTGATTTTAATTTGACATGGTGCTAGTTCATGATAGCAAACCATTGTAGTTTTCCCATTTTACCATATTGTTTCGTGTAAAAATCTAAGCATCTTGTTGTTAATCCTGAGTATCTTGTTTAAAAGAAAAGACCTAGTCTTAGGGAAGATTTTAAATCTGAAATTGAATTTTTCATACAATTTATGAAATAGAAGCACGAAATGCAAATAGCATGTCCGTTCATTCATTCATTCATTCATTCATTCATTCATTCATTACTGAAGTTAGCCCTTGTTATTTTTGTAAAATATTCAGTAAAAGTTTAACTATCAAATGGTAAATATTGCACGGTTGTTTAATTCCACACTTAAACGGTGAAATTCCACCAATAAGTTCCTTTATTGGTGGGAATAGCACTTGAGGGGGACCATACATATCCTCCATTAGGGACATCCAAAGGGATAAATCTGACTTTACCCCTCCCGATCACTGGGTACTAATTTTAGTCAACTTTTACGATATGTATGAGCTACAGTGGGGCTATTCTAATCCTGATCCACACAGGACAAAACATTTTTTGGTTATCATCGAAGGCCTTTGTGTTTCACGTATGCGAGCCACGAATAACCCAACCATGGACGATGATGGGAGAACATTGAAGAACTTTTAGGGGAACAGCTCCGAATTTGCGTACCGTATAGAAAAAGGCCCTGAGAACTCAGATAAGACAGCCTTGGCTATGAAACAGGACTTGGCCATGTTGAGTCTTCTCATATCTGAAAGCTGTGACTGCAATGAAATCTGCCAGGGGATTCGAATTTTAACCCTCTTAAGCGCTATCCATGTACTTTTAACATAGCTCAGAGGTAATCATTCTTCTATTGATTTTTGCCTCATTTAATCAACTGTGTCTAATGCAAGCAAATATAAATAAACCCCATAAAATAATACGACACTAATCAAGTTGGCAAGAAGTCTTGTCAAGGAATTTTCGCCATCGCGAATAAAAAGTTTGTACACTTTTATGGGATTCGTTCTCTGCCTAATATTCTCACTCGACTTTTATTTCTCCCGTAACTGTGAACCGTCGCATTCTTCCATATCATTTTGTGCGCTCGGGAATAATTGGATATGCCCGCTTTTATGCACCATTTCCATGATAACATCCCTTGTTTTATGGCAACTGGCCGCCTTCCTAATTACTCTGCTGTCTTATCGACGGATCTCTGCTTGCACAGGTATAACAGTAACATAAGCCGCTGGCACCGGCCATCTCATTAGAGCCCGGAGCATGCCAGACCTCATAACCCATGGATAAGGGCCCCTGGAGGGAGAAGGCAGCAGAGGCAATGAACAGTGCATGGAAAGACGAGTCTATTTCCGACCTTTTAGGAATGGAGTTGTTAATCCTGAAGTGCAATCTAAGTAAGGGGGTGTGGGCAGTGTTGGTGGAGAGGCATCGTGTAATTGAGTAGGTAATGTTGTAATGGAAAGAGGATTAGATGTACTCTGGGTACGTTTTAATCTGGGTTGCTCATGGCCTTGTTCCATTAGAAATTAATCAAAAGAAACACACTACTTAATAGAATGCGGAAATAAAATTTTTCTATGCGGTTTATTAGAAAAATTTGTATTATGTCCGGTTCCTCAAAAGGTCTGATTTATAGGGTACTCAAAGATAATTGCAGCATGATGCCTCTTATTACATGTTTCTGCACTGGAAGTTGTTAACATTACATTTCATATAATTAATATGACTAGTAAACAACAAAATAATAATATAATGGATTGTGGCTGGCTATTAAGAGATTGAAGAATTGTTTACCTTTCCAGTATGACGTGCCTTATATGTCACAATTCCGTCATGACGTGCCTTATATTAGATTTCAGTATGACGCTCCTTATATTTATACACGCGCGTCATAGTGGAATCTAATATGACGTGCTTTATATTAATAGATTTCAGTATGACGTGCTTTATATTAATAGATTTCAGTATGACGTGCTTTATATTAATAGATTTCAGTATGACGTGCTTTATATTAATAGATTTCAGTATGACGTGCTTTATATTAATAGATTTCAGTATGACGTGCTTTATATTAATAGATTTCAGTATGACGTGCTTTATATTAATAGATTTCAGTATGACGTGCTTTATATTAATAGATTTCAGTATGACGTGCTTTATATTAATAGATTTCAGTATGACATGCTTTATATTAATAGATTTCAGTATGACGTGCTTTATATTAATGGATTTCAGTATGACGCGTCACTTATGAATGGATTTCAGTATGACGCGTCACTTATGAATGGATTTCAGTATGACGCGTCACTTATGAATGGATTTCAGTATGATGCGTCACTTATGAATGGATTTCAGTATGATGCGTCACTTATGAATGGATTTCAGTATGATGCGTCACTTATGAATGGATTTCAGTATGACGTGCCTCATACGAACGGATTTCAGTATGACGTGCCTCTTCTGTCAGATTGTTTTGTATACATTAGATAATTGTAGCATGACATCTTTTATCTTAAATTTCATGTAATTGTGAACATAAGGTTTTGTATAATTATTGACTTGTGTAGAATAAATAATATAAAAGAATGTTCCTTGCTATTAAGAGATTAAACAATTGTTTCCTTTTACATTTTCAGCATTAAATTAAGCTATCCAAATTTAAAAATTAACGTAATAACATTCAATTACCATTTGAAATAAAAAATTTTAATTATTTATACCAAAAGCAAACAATATTTGAAGGAACGCACGAACGCACTTAAGCCAAATTAAATTACGCTTTGAAGAAATAACATTTTTATAATAATGAACGTTACATATGGGAGAAAATTTTTAATGAAAACATATTTATGGCGAAGTTTAATGCAAGGAAATTAAATCGCAAATGTGTTTAGCTTTAATGAGGTTACTACAGCTCAAGATGTATTTGTTGGATGATTCTTTAAGCTACTTCCAAACTAATTATATTTGCTTAAAACACCCCACTGATTCTGGGAACATCAAACATTTTAAACCCCCCTACAATGTAAATCCTTGAATCATTGGGTACTTCAAGATTGTATGCAAAGGAACTACTTCATGACATTTAAATGATTAAGGCGAAATTAGTATGCGAAGAACGTACGACGAGTTTGGTTTGAAAAGAAGCTATTCAAACGAAATTCTGAACTTTTCTTTCTATTTATTTATTTTGAAGAGAACATATGTAATTATTTCCTTATTCTAGAATTCACTGCTGGAATTAGCATAAAATTCTTCTAGAGTTATTCAAATTATGTACGATTTGAATATTAACTGTGAAAGAAGCAACTTGTTTATTTTAACTACTAAGTTGGGTTACAGACTTTAAAAAATATTTTAATGGATACTGTTTTCTTTAAATAAAATGTTTGACTTCTTAAAAAAAATCTTTTAATTTTAAAATGCGTAATGGTTTCAAGTTTTATAATATTCAAAATGAATTATTAATCATTCGTTTTCGTATCCTAATTAACACACGAAATTGTTTTTTTTTTCTTTCTATTTTCTGTTATTTGATGTTCGAAAATTTAGTGTGCTGCCTTTGGATGGTTGTATTCATTCATGCAAAATGTGTTGTAATTTAATTTTTTTTTTAATCAATGAAGTTTTTGATTGAAAAAGTTGGGTTAGATGGCTTTTGAATTTCATTTTTTGTTGTTTCTCATTAAAACTGTCGTATTTATTTTAAAGTTTTTTTTTAAATACTAATTATTTTTAGAGGATTATGGGATTTTTAAATTTGAGCAATTTTAACATTTTTATTATTTTTTCGCAAATAAGTGGGAAAGTCTTAATAGGTTTTGATTCACAAAATTCTTTAGCTGATTGCTTTTTTAAAACATACATAAAATTTGACATGAAAAAATGAGTTAGATATCGTGATAAATTTATGAAATTTAAGTCGCGTTTTATTTATATAAAATCTTCGGTGTTATTAAAAGAAGCATTAATTAGAATGAAACGTTTCAGCCTATATTACACCTATAACTGCTTCAAGAAGAGAGCCGCTTTCAAGATCATGGGAACACTTTAATTTTTACTTACAAGCACTATATTATACAAATAATGATCTCTGGGTTATTATACAAGGAAAAGAAAAATTAAAAATAAAAATGTGAGTACACGATTAAATCACATGTACAGTTCACTCCAAGGATGAAGATTTTCAGATTTCACTAGTCTACGTTGAATCTTATTGCTTGGTCTGGGATGGACCTTAATTACCACACGGCGTGATACACGAAACAACAAGCTGTTCACTTTGAAAAACAGGGGAGACTCTGGCCTATTCAGTCGCTTCAGAGGGAAAAGAGGGATCCGTTAAGGAGGGGCGGGGGGGGCTATCAGCTTCCCTCACTTCTCATTGCTGTAGATATTTCTCAGCTCATGGGCTATCTCCCATCACGATGAGCCCATATTCAATCTGTAATTGTTTCGACATGTGAAGGTCGCACATACGATGGCTAATTTCATGAGTCTCGTTACAAATTGAATATCATTATGATAGCACATCAAATTTTAGTGACAGGTTGTTCTCATTAATACAAAATACTATTGTGGCACTACACCTGTGGCATTAAACCAAGACATTGAGTTACGAGACGTGGAAAGTCGACAAATCAAAAGTCTTAGCGCGCAACGCCTGAGGGTTGTGATTGATGGTTGCTTCATGCTTTGCCACAGAACGCCTTGATGTGAATGTGGTTTTATTAATTTTTTTTGTGGACGTCAAAATCAAAAACATTGTCATGCTTACATACCTTTATAAATATTATATCTTTTGTATAATAAAAATAAAAACTACTTTTGTTACGTATTTACTCAACGTCAATGTTGCTAATAAATATAAAAAATCTATTTTTCGTAATGGAATATACATTTTGAAATGTGAAGTTGAATTTGGTTAAAATATACAAAGTAGTACTTATTACCGCCGCCGCCTCATTTCTCGGAAGCCGGCCCACAAGATAACAAATATTTCACCTATATGCATAATTTATAAGTTCTTCCAGTATGACGGCGCAAGGAATGCATTATTCATGAGGGCTTCCGCCGCGAGATGAACAAACCGCAGACAAATAGAAATGAAATTTTCCGTGTACCCAAGGATTGAGAGGGAAGGAAACCGGCCGAGCTCTTACCGGAAAAGTCCCCCTTTTTTTTTTCTTGTTGCGGAGTAATGTTTGTATAGGTATATATATCACTCAAACTTATCCATGTTAAACTTCCAGGAAATAACACTGCAAAATGAACATTTTCTAAAAAGAAAGGGAATTAATTTACAATTTTTTTTATAAATGGTATGAATGTGAAATTAAGATTCATAGGTTAAATAAATGTCAACTTGTGGTCCAACTTTGACATTGTTGTTAATCGCTGCCTGCAGAAACGGAGACTCGATGGCAATTGTGGCCAATGTGTGTAAAACATCTCGCATTGATAGTCAAGCTGTTTGGCAAATTTTACGGTTTTTGTTAAACACTATTCAATTATACCTAAAAATATTCTCGAAAGGCAAGACCGAGGTTATCCTCACAAGACTTCCGAAAGGCACTTTCCTCCATACAACACTCGTTCCGGGGACTGTTCATGGTATACATGATGCCCACCTATATTCCACCATCTTGACAGGAAGCTAAATAATTATGGGGTGTGTAAAGAAAAGAGGCAATATGTGCAACTAACGGGCAGGAAGGCGTGGATTCGAATCAGTAAAACGAATCGCATCGATAATCACTTTGTCCCATATGACACGAAAATACAAGCCAAATGATATCCATTAGTGAAAAACGAACCCACTGATGGCCAATAACGAAAATTAAAATAAGGAGGCTCAATTCAACACCTCTATTTTCAGTAATTTCTTTTGCTGATGAAATATATTTGTTCAGTGGTGCAACAACACTGGTGTTTTGATATTTTGGAGACGACAAATTATTGGACTATCGGAAAGAAATTTCGGTTTTTGCCATTTAAGTAGATCGTAAAATTCGAACGCTCTTTCTTGACAGCTCAATATATTCATGCATCAGTAAAAAAACATTAAAAGAAAAACTGAGCTAATGAAAATGCTTTTCCACTTTAAACGAATTCATCATGGAAGAAGTGTAACCATCACCTTAATGTGAAGTTAAAATTGTTGGAACTACTTCAATTTGGAACGAGCAGGGTTGAAGAACGGGAACACAACACCTTCTTGCCCCATTTCCCTGGGAATAAGACTGATTTTCGCCCTACAGATTTGCCATCGCCGTTGCTGACAACTTGAACCACAAGAACTTTTGATTGGGCATAGTTTATCGACTTTCGAATCGAGCTGCTCCAGTTAGGAAAGCTACTATTCGTTCGAGCTACTCATGTCACTCCAGACCAGCTTTCGCGAAACCATTAAAAACTTGTTTGATGTAAAATCATGTGTTTCGACTGAATCATGTGTGGCTCCGGCAAGGTTTTTTCCGCTCATCAAAGGACTCCATTACTAGCAACTGTCACTCGCAGCCGGAGATAACGCAGATTGTTTTTCGCGGTCAGACGGAGACGTGCGAACAAAAGCCGCTCTCCCTTTATTCGCTCTCGTTTGGACACACTTATAGTCAGACATATAGAGAGACTTATAGTCAGACATATAGAGAGACTTATAGTCAGACATATAGAGAGACTTATAGTCAGACATATAGAGAGACTTATAGTCAGACATATAGAGACTTATAGTCAGACATATAGAGAGACTTATAGTCAGACATATAGAGAGACTTATAGTCAGACAAGTTCAATAATTATTGTAAATTTATTTATCTAATTTTTCTTTTAATGTTATACAGTTTAAAATTTTAATTATTAAAGATGAAAATTATTTTTATTTTAATTAAAATCCCTCGGATAATACATTTCTCCCATATTAATTAGCGCCCTGATGGCCAATTGTCTAACGCTCTGACCTTTGGTACCACATGTTTTAGGTTCCAATTCTGGCGATGGCAAGGATGTTTATTAATGGTTCGGAATTCATGTTAAACAGTAGGTCCTGGTTTAATTAGCCGAAAGTGTGGGGAAAAAATGACCGCAGAGCGACAAAACAAACTCATATTACGCCCTTCTGTTTTGATTCTTCTGACTTCATCAATTGCCAATTTTTTCATTTATTGGTGGTTTAATTCCATTATGTAACTAGAACTGAATGTTTGTTGCTCCATTGCCTTGAATTATAGAGAATTCATCCTTTTTTTTTTGGCCTCTATAAAAGCTAAGCGGCCTGGTGGAAAAGTGACTAGCGCTCTGGCAGTTGGTATCCCAAGCTTCAGGTTCGAATCCTGGCGGTGGCATGGATGTTTGTGAGTGGTTCGGAATCCACTTTAAAACTGTAGGTTCCAGTCTGTTTAGCGTAAAGTGTGCACAAGATACCTGTAGAGCGACAAACCAAACCAAACTAAACTAAACCAAACCAATCAAGCTATTTCACCATTCTTTGGACTGTATTGTCCGTGCATGTTTGCAGAAAACTTTAATATAAATTCGAATAGATTTCTAAAATAACGAAATAATTAATTGCGAAATCTTTTGTGTTTCGATGGCTAACAATTACCTCTTGACTCTCGAACAAAGACGATGCACTCGAAAGCATAATTGCAAAGCGAACCTTCTGTACCACAAGGAACAAAGTCCTCTTGAACCCATAATTATTGTGTCCATTATCTTAGTGCTTCAACGTTCCAGGTTGCGTTTCGTCGTTATTTCATGGACATCTTCCCTGCGCCCCCCCCTTCCCTCCTTCCTTGGAAACAAAACCCGGATATTGATTCCAATCCCTAATTCGGACTTGCTGCCTGATGTTTATTCAGAGGAAACGGGAACAGCGCACGGAAAGGAAAAGGCAATATTAGGATTGTATTTCATGAGATTTGATGTGCGTGGCTGTCACAGATAAATGCGAGCTATTACTCAGTATATTACCAGAACTCGGATGTTTGTTGACAAATACGCACTTGCAAGTTTTCGTGTCAGATGGATGTAATACGACTACATAGATAGATTGATTAATTGATTCTTAAAAAAAGGAAATTATTTATTTCAGTATCGAATTCTCAAATTATAAATAAAATAAGTTTTTTAAATCAACAGGGGCTAAAGTATTAGCCAATCACAATTGACAGCGTCTTGAATTGAAAGACCTACATACCTACTTGCAAAGTATTATTTTCGATTATAACGAACTTTTATTTCTGTGTAGCAATATGATTTGAAAATCTTCAAATATTTTTATTTATCAAATATTTGTGGTATTTTTTAATCTCCATTGTTTTAAGATCATTTTACATTAATTATTCATTTTTATTATTTACATTTTACTTGGATTAATCAAACGGAGCTGATTCAATTATGTTATGTATGTTATTAGAATAATTTAGAGAAAAGGCTTCAATGTTTTATTCTAAGGTATTTGTGTTAAGTGTTCGTCTTTTGTATAAGGTTAAATATATTCAGACTTACCATACCGTAATTTCTTTAAAACATTTTTGTTTAGGCGTAAATTCTTTCTGCAGTATTAGATTACGAATACAAAATGTTCTTTATGCTCGACTCGGGGCTCAGTGGTAACGAACACCGCTGGTGAGCATTGGGGCTGAGATTCAATACGCTGGCGACATTGTTGCAGACTCGATTGCGTTTGTGATGGTCAGCATCTTGGGTCATGAATCGGACTACCTAGGGGAGTTTTCGGTGTTTCCTCCCACACGATACCCAAATACGTGGGGGGGTTCTCCTTAAAACTCCTCTCGGAAGGCATTATCCTCTTCAGTGACACGGTGTCAAGTCAGAAGCTGTCCATCGCAGCAGAAGCTGACCCCTTTCCCTCCATCCATAAGTATCCATCCCTTTCCATCCAACCCATAGAATGTCCGACCAGCACTGCAGAACACTGAGGATTAGACACGAATAAATGTTCTTTATTACTTAATGTTTTTTTGTTACTGCATTAATTTACAGTATAAAATTGGCCCATTTAAACATACTATTGGAAGCATATATTGTCATAATATTTTAATTTAAATCTACTCTTATCATTTGTTTTTATTTAGACGTTTACTTTCATTTTTTACTCAATAGTTGTTTAAAAAAAACTAATCGACAATTACAAGCAAACGCAAGTAGAATTGCACAGTATGCCAATGTTAAATTATATTACATAACGACGGAATCGTATTTACACCAGTGGCTGTGCTTTCTTACTTATTAAATAAAAATAAATCATTTTGTATTAGTAAAAAGTATGGTCGATGTGTTGGGTGAATCCAAACTATGTTTGATCTGCTAAGGATAGAGCAGATTCATAATTCTCATAGATCGAACTTGTTACACATGGTTTAGACTAATTATTTAAAACATGATTGAAAATTTTAAGTTAATCTTGATTCTAAACATTTAAGAACCTTTATCTAGAATATATAACGATTTTATATTAATGTTCATCCACAAACTTGAGACTCTCATGTAAAACATAAAATTTTTATGTTTCAAGATTAACATAAGAATCAACAATTAAGAACCTTCATCTAGAATGGTATAACGTTTTTATGTTAATCTTTATCTGCAGGCTTAAAACTCTTATCTAGAACAGGATTGACGTAAAACATTAAATCTTGTCCACGAGGTTGAGACCCAGCCCCGTTTATAAAGCCCCTCGACCTTTTTCACACAAATTTGTTTACAAGCAAAAATACAAGTATATGAAATGCATAATGTAAAACATTGAACCGCCATCTCTTTTTCAACCACATTATTTAAAAGCTCATTGAATTCGTGGAAATGCATCTAATATAACATTAGGAAATAAGCAGAAAATAAGCAATTGGAACCTAAGCATTGTGACCTGGTGGCCAATTGGCTAATCCTCGGGCCTTTGATACCATAGACTTCAGATTCGGATCCTGGTGTGGGTATGGATGTTTGTTAGTGGTTAGGAGTCCACTTTAAACTGTAGGTCTCTGTCTAATGAGCCTAAAGTGTGCAAAAAATGACTGTAGAGCAACGTTCAACAATTTATTGCACCTAGAAAGGTATGACAAGATAAAATAACTTTATATAAAAAAAAAAGACGTGCTTTTAAATTTGTATATTATTAAAAAATGAATGAATAAATACATAAATTGAATCATCTTTTTTTACTTTATACTTTATTAATTTGAAATAGCTGGGAAATTTTTTTTTTTCACTATTTTCTTAAAACTGATCCGTTCAGATCCGAAGAAGTAATTACACTAGAAGTACAAACCCAATTTTGATAAGCAACAACTTCATCAACGAACCCCGGCACATAAGAAGTCAATCTCAATTTGAAATTGCAAACGCAGATGTCCCCCAGAAATGAAAAGATATCTCTGGGAAATAAACCTAGAGACTCAACACAAAGATTAAAAGTTCTGACATTTTCAAATCACCACCGCGCTGTATTTCGGTACATTAACTGTTCTAAAAGAACGAAATAAAGAAAAAAAAAAAAAAAGTGCCCTTTGACGAACTCCAGAACGAAGAGTTGGTTGTTGGGCGAGATTTCTCATTAAGAGAGCAAAAGCCGCGATTCGGACTACACTCTTCAGAGAGGAGACTGTTATTAGTTTCGGAGAGGGAACTTTTAGCGGGCGATCAGCACGCAATACCGAAGTCCTTTAAAAATTAAACAGAGGGAGGGCCCCGCCATCATCTTCTCGAAAAGGGGATGGAGGGAGGGGGTTGGAAGTTATTTTTCGTGAAGTGTGCCCTCGGTGTGAGAAGTGAGGTGCGTCCGTGCTTGAAGAACGGTTCTGGCATTTATTAACGCCCTGTTGATGAGTTTGCTTTTCTGGAGGAATTTACGAGGCAATTTCCGAGGGAAAAATTTCCGGCCGTTACTTAGTTTTCAGCGCGTGTCATTTTGAGCCTCCATTGAAGGTAAGAAATTGTGATTAGAATGTGCTATTTTCTTCTGTAATAAGTTATCTGGATTGGTTAGGTGTGTGTAAATTAATTTTCGTAATTTTTTAAAAAAGTATTTACTAATACTTAACTTGGAAACATATTTTTGAGGTAGATATTGTGACAGTTTGTTTATTAATCCAGATATGCATGAATATCTGGATATCAACTTACTTGCTTATAATTTATTTGAAACACACACACACACACACACACACACACACACACACACACACACACACACACACACACACTATGTATCTGTGATCTGTGTATAGATAAGTGTATGTGTATTATAATACGCGTGCATTATATATGTATGTGTATTATAGTGTGCATTGTATGTGTAATGCATGCGCATCATAATGCGCATACATGTATATAATGCATGCGCATTATGATACACATACATGTATATAATGCATGCGCATCAATACACATGCATATAATGCATGCGCATCATAATACACGTGTATATAATGCATGCGCATCATAATACACGTGTATATAATGCATGCGCATCATAATACACGTGTATATAATGCATGCGCATCATAATACACGTGTATATAATGCATGCGCATCATAATACACGTGTATATAATGCATGCGCATCATAATACACGTGTATATAATGCATGCGCATCATAATACACGTGTATATAATCATGCGCATCATAATACACGTGTATATAATGCATGCGCATCATAATACACGTGTATATAATGCATGCGCATCATAATACACGTGTATATAATGCATGCGCATCATAATACACGTGTATATAATGCATGCGCATCATAATACACGTGTATATAATGCATGCGCATCATAATACACGTGCATATAATGCATGCGCATCATAATACACGTGCATATAATGCATGCGCATCATAATACACGTGCATATAATGCATGCGCATCATAATACACGTGCATATAATGCATGCGCATCATAATAAACGTGCATATAATGCATGCGCATCATAATAAACGTGTATATAATGCATGCGCATCATAATACACATATATATAATGCATGCGTATTATATACATGCATATATGTATGTTATTATAATACGCGTGCAGTATGTATTATATTACTATACGCGTATTGTAATATACATGTATATATATTACATAATGCGTGCGTTTTATAATATGTATTATATATATGCATGTGTATTACAATACGTGTGTATTGTGTATTTGTATTTTAGAGAACAATTTCGTGAATATTTTTATTTATTGAAATCATATTAACTGATCAATTTTTTATAGCATTAATACTAATTTGTTATTTCATAAATGATATTAGACGTGCGTTATAAGGTTTTCCGTGGAATGTTACGATCGTGATCAAAGATTCATTTAATTGCAAATTTGATGTCGGCAGGCAGTGCGAGAGGTCCTCATATTAAATCTGTCAGTGTGCTTAAAGTGGTTTAATGCTAGGGCCGAATTAATTTCGGGCCCTTCTCATCTGTTGCATTTAATAAATGTTAACAGTTCGAAATTGTTCCGCCGGCGTCCATGCGTAGAAGGGTCGGTATTAATTAACAATAATACGTTATTACGTTGTTAAATGATTCAATGAACTTCGTATTAACCTAATATATATTTTGAAATCTTATTATGGTTCGATTATTAGTGTTAATTAAGACATTTTATCCTTGAATTTGATTTAACGAGTTATTATGCAATAGACAAATGTATGTATCGCAAAATGAAAGTTCTGAATATTCACCTTAGAAATGCAAATCTTGCATTCAAATCAAAGAAATGAGCTAAAGATCTATCGAAAATATAAAAACTTTTGTTTTTATTTTGAGTGTGGAGAGACCAGATGCTACTATAAATGATAGTCGAAAATCAAAAGTCATGAATTTTTTTTTTTAACTACTTTTTAAAGGAATTAACTCCAGTTCTGGAAGGACACGCACTCAAGAGCTACGAAAATTATACAGCGTCGCGAAATAAATTTTAAATAAATCATTAAAGATTAATCATTAAGGTTAATATCTTGAAGATCCGGAAAAAAAAAAAAGAATCTCAAATAGTTCATGAACATAAATGGTAAGATCAATTGTAGAATTTAAGATTTATGGAGTTCAGTGTAACTGCATCTAATTGTCGTAGTTCACGAAGAAAATATAACATATATTATATATAAACGGCCCGACTCGTGGCTCAAGGGCAACGTGCGCCATTGGTGAATACTAGGGCAGAGGTTCAATTCGCGGATGCATTGTTGTAGACCTTGTTTCAAAAATAAAGAGACTCGATGGCGTTTCTGATATTCAGCATCTTCTCTGGTTAATCGGACTACCTAGTGGAAGTTTGCGCGTTTTCTTCCATACGATGAGCAAAAAAATATAACAAATGTGATTTTTTATTGTAAAATTTTGAATAACAATGCTAATTTTATTCCGTACTATTTAAAAATTGAATCTTCTTTGCAAATGTTCAAAATATATCCTTGAGCAAAACATTTTAAAATAAAATTCGAATAAAAATTCTACCTGTGGAACTAGAAGATTGAGAACGACAAAAACAACATCATTCGCTGCTGCGAGAGAGCTCCAAAAACTAAATTAACAGATCTTATTACCTTTAACCGTGTCGCAGATAATAAAATTCTATTAGCTGCCTGAGCGCTGCGAGTAAATATTTATATCTCGGCATCTGAGCCGACAAAAACCGGACTGCATCTGCATTAATTACAGCGCATCGGAACATGTAAGAGCAAAAACAAACTTTAATTACATTCTCCTTAAGGCTCGTAAATCTTGGAAGAAGATGGAAATGGCGAAAAAAAGTCACTGTATTAATTCTGTGACTTCCGAAAGTAGATACACTACATATTAATAAACTCGGAACTAGACAGCTAGAGGGAAGAAAAAAAAACCCGCCAACTTGGCGAGAATGAGTTATTGCCAAACATGACAAATGGACGAACACGGTTGAGTCGATCGCCCTTGCAAGTAATTTTCTCTGCTTGCTTATTTATGGAATTAATTAAGTGTTGTTGGAAATGACAATTTCATTTTCTTTTTTTTAGGGAAGATTTTGCAGCTAACTAGGGAAATTACTGACTATCTTATGATTACGTATTGGATATTTAATTATATGCAGGAAAATTTCCTGGGGATTTGCAGAATCGTTCGTGTATGAATTAATTTGTTTTAAATAGTTTTTTTTTTATGTAAGGAAATTAATGAGGGGATTTTTCGTCTTACTAAACGTTATGTTTTTTAATTTAATAATAATAGGGTAATTTTCGTCTTACTATAAATGTTGCCATTCCTCGTTTTTGAATCGTATTGATGGCCAATTTGCTAGCGCTCTGGCCGTTGATACCACAGGCTTCAGGTTCGAATAGTGGTAGTGGAATGGATATTTGTTGATGATTCGGAATCCCCATCTGATTAGCCTGAAGTGTGCGCAAAATGATGGTAGAGCTACAAACCAGACCTCGTTTTTGAAAGTTACTATCATGCCGTCAACGGATTCGAACCTGAATCCTCTTGCGCAGTGGCTGTCGGGCAATGTTTTACTATTTATGCTTTGTTGTATTTGCTGGTATCTATTTTAAATGAATAGATCTTTCATTTTATGATTATATCTCTTCTCTATTTGCGTATTCATTGGTATAATATCACATTACATCAAAAATTCGACGAATTTAATATTTCTCATTATTGTAATGTGAATTTGATATTTTATTGGAAAGAATTAATTTTGAAAAAAAAATATATATATATTTTAACCTTTTTATTTTCTATTGTAAAATTTTGAGTAATAATATTAATTTTATTTCGTACTATTTGAAAACTTAATCTTCTTTCCAAATGTTCTAAACATATTCTTATGCAAAACATTTTAGAATAAAATTCGAATAAAACTTTAGGAAACGAACCTACCTGTGGAACTAGAAGATTGAGAACGACGAAAACAACATTTTTCGCTACGAGAGCTCCAAAAACTAAATCAACAAACCTTATTACCTGCAACCGTGTCGCAGATAATAAAATTCTATTAGCTGCCTGAGCGCTGCGAGTAAATATTTATATCTCGGCATCTGAGCCGACAAAAACCGGACTGCATCTGCATTAATTACAGCGCATCGGAACATGTAAGAGCAAAAACCTACTTTAATTACATTCTCCTTAAGGCTCGTAAATCTTGGAAGAAGATGGAAACGGCGAAAAAAAGTCGCTGCATTAATTCTGTGACTTCCGAAAGTAGATACACTACATATTAATAAACTCGGAACTAGACAGCTAGAGGGAAGAAAAAAAAACCCGCCAACTTGGCGAGAATGAGTTATTGCCAAACATGACAAATGGACGAACACGGTTGAGTCGATCGCCCTTGCAAGTAATTTTCTCTGCTTGCTTATTTATGGAATTAATTGAGTGTTGTTGGAAATGACAATTTCATTTTCTTTTTTTTTAGGGAAGATTTTGCAGCTAACTAGGGAAATTACTGACTATGTTATGATTACGTATTGGATATTTAATTATATGCAGGAAAATTTCCTGGGGATTTGCAGAATCGTTCGTGTATGAATTAATTTGTTTTAAATAGTTTTTTTTTATGTAAGGAAATTAATGAGGGGATTTTTCGTCTTACTGAACGTTATGTTTTTTAATTTAATAATAATAGGGTAATTTTCCACTTACTAAATGTTACCATTCCTCGTTTCTGAATCGTCCTGATAGCCAATTTGCTAGCGCTCTGGCCGTTGATACCACAGGCTTCAGGTTCGAATAGTGGTAGTGGAATGGATGTTTGTTGTTGATTTGGAATCCCCGTCTGTTTAGCCTGAAGTGTGCACAAAATGACGGTAGAGCGACAAACCAGACCTCGTTTTTGAAAGTTACTACTATCATGCCGTCAACGGATTCGAACCTGAATCCTCTTGCGCAGTGGCTGTCGGGCAATGTTTTTCTATTTATGCTTTGTTGTATTTGCTGGTATCTATTTTAAATGAATACATCTTTCATTTTATGATTATATCTCTTCTCTATTTGTGTATTCATTGGTATAATAACACATTCCATCAAAAATTCGACGTATTTAATATTTTTCATTTTTGTAATATGCATTTGATATTTTATTTGAAAGAATTAATTTTGAAAAACTAATAACAAATTTAACTTTTTTTATTATGATACTAATTTCATTTCGTACTATTTGAAAACTTAATCTTCTTTCCAAATGTCCTAAACATATCCTTATGCAAAACATTTTAGAATGAAATTCGAATAAAATTTCTTTAAATAAACCTACTTGTGGAACAAGAGGATTGAGAATGACGAAAACAACATCGTTCACTACGAGAGAGCCCAAAAACTAAATCAACAAATCTTATTACTTGCAACAGTGACGCAGATAATAAAATTCTATTAGCTGCCTGAGCGATGGAAGTAAATATTTATATCTCGGCATCTGAGCCTACAAAAACCGAACTGCATCTGCATTAATTACAGCGCTTCGGAACATGTAAGAGCAAAAACAAACTTTAATTACATTCTCCTTAAGGCTCGTAAATCTTGGAAGAAGATGGGAACGAAATCTTGGAAGAAGATGGGAACGAAGGAAAAAAAGGCACCGTATTAATTCTGTGACTTCCGAAAGTAGATACACTACATATTAATAAACTCGGAAGTAGACAGCTAGTGGATGTCGGAAGAGGGGAAAAAAAAAAACGCCAACTTGGCGAGAATGAGTTATTGCCAAACATGACAAATGGACGAACACGGTTGAGTCGATCGCCCTTCGAAGTAATTTTCTCTGCTTGCTTATTTATGGAATTAATTAAGCGTTGTTGGAAATGACAATTTCATTTTCTTTTTGGGGAAAATTTTGCAGTGTAAGTGGGGAAATTACTGACTAAGATTGCAATGCTATGATTGTGTATTAGGTATTTAATTATATGGAGAAAGACTTGCTAGGGATTTGGAGAATCGTTCGTGTATGAATTAATTTGTTTTAAATAGTTTTTTTTCTATTTAAGAAAAAAGTAAGGGAATTTTTCGTCTTACTAAATGTTATTTAATTTAATAGCAATATCTGTTTGAATAAATTATTTAACTTAAAAGGTTGTTTAACATAAAATAACATTGGTGGTAAAAAAAAAAAAAATGCATTTCAATCATTTTGTAACTGAAAAAAAAATTATAATATATTATAGAAACTATAATGAATTTTAAATTTAAAAAAATCAAAATATAACTAAAAGAAATATTTTCAATCTATACATAATTGTGACTTTGTGTTGTTTGTGGAATAAAGAAAAAATGTTTTATTAGTAAAATTGAAAATATAAAATCCGTTCCTCAGCATAATATTTTAGTATTTTTTAAATAATATAAATTCGAAACATTTTTTGTCTGCCCTACTCGCGGCTCAGTGACAACGTTCGCCGCTGATGTTCAGCATCAATTAAAAAACTATCTAGTATCCCCACCAGGTTGTCTCACGAGGCAAGATGCTCTACATTCCAAAAGCCATCGAGGATCCTCGTTTTTTTAAACAGTTTCCACATCAAAGTAGCCAGCGGATGGAACATCAAGTCTAATTGCTCACCATCGCCGCACGTTGAGCTGAGCCACGAGTCGTTCAATTTAGTGTATTATTGTTACAATATCGCATTTCATCCAAAATTCGAAGAACTTAAAATTGTTTACGATTATATATGCATTTGGTATTTTTTTCATACATAGAATTAATGTTGAAAAATAATAAATGTAACTGTAATAATACTAATTTTATTTAGTACTTGATCTTCTTTGCAAATATTCTAAACATATCCATCCCTCGTGCAAAAATATTTTAGAATATAATTCGAATAAAACTTCAGGAAACGAACCTACCTGTGGAACAAAAAGATTGAGAACAACGAAAACAACATCGCTCGCTACGAGAGAGCCCCAAAAACTAAATCAACAAATCTTATTACTTGCAACCGTGTCGCAGATAATAAAATTCTATTAGCTGCCTGAGCGCTGCAAGTAAATATTTATGTCTCGGCATCTAAGAAGACCAAAACCGACTGCATCTGCATTAATTACAGCGCTTCGGAACATGTAACAGCAAAAACAAACTTTAATTACATTCTCCTTAAGGCTCGTAAATCTTGGAAGAAGATGGGAATCAAGAAAAAAAGTCGCTGCATTAATTCTGTGACTTCCGAAAGTAGATACACTACATATTAATAAACTCGGAAATAGACAGCCAGAGGGAAGAAAAAAAAAAACGCCAACTTGGCGAGATTGAGTTATTGCCAAACATGACAAATGGACGAACGCGGCTGAGTCGATCGCCCTTCGAAGTCATTTTCTCTGCTTGCTTATTTATGGAATTAATTAAGCGTTGTTGGAAATGACAATTTCATTTTGTTTTGGGGGAAAATTGTGCAGTGTAAGTAGGAAAATTGTTGACTAAGATTGCAATGTTATGATTGTGTATTAGGTATTTAATTATATGCAGAAAGACTTAGTAGGGATTTGAAGAATCGTTCGTGTATGAATTAATTTGTTTTAAGTAGTTTTTTTTTATTTAACGAAAATAGTAAGGGCATTTTTCGTCTAATTTTTATTTAATCTAATAAGAATAATAAATGAGTCTTACTAATTGTTATTAAATTAAATAGCATCAAAGGAATTTTCGTCTTACTAAATGTTATATTTGATTTAACAACAATAATAGAATTTTCGTCTAATTTTTGTTAAATGAAATAACATAACATTTAGTATGGGAGTTTTCGTCAATTTTTCGTCTTACTAAATATTATGTTATTTAATTTAACAACAATAATAAAACGACAATAATAAGGGAATTTTTCGTCTAAGTGTTATGCTATTTAATTTAATAACTATAGCTATAGGAATAAATTAGTAAATTGAAAGAAATATTTAGCATAAAATATCATTGGTGATAAAAAAATGTATTTAAATTATTTTGTAACTATAGTTTTAATTATATTTATGATATTTTAAATATTTAAACATTTTAAATCTATAAATAATTGAGATTTGTGTTGTATGTGGAATAAAGGAAAAAAAAAAGTTTATTACTAAATTTGAAAAAATTAAAATCACTTTTATTGTTTGTTTCCCAGCATATTTAAGTATTTTTTTTTAAAATGATATAAATTCGTAAGATTTCTTTGTCTGCCCGACTCGTGGCTCAGTGGCAACGTGAGCATTAGTGAGGAGGTTCCACCGGCTGGCGTACTCGGTGTAGATACTGTTTCAGGAAAACGAGGAGAATCGGTGGCGTTTGTGATGTTCAGCATTTTGTCTCGTTGGTCGGACTATCTGGTGGGAGTTTTCTGGATTTTATCTCGTACAATGCGCAAGTGCTTGGCAGCTCACCCTAAAAGTCCTCCCGGAAGGCACTTCCCTCCTTCAGCGTCACGGACTCAAATCCGACTTCTACCTCCGGGTGCTCCATCACAACAGAAGCTGCACTTTTACTTCCATCCTTTCATGAGAACACACGGTTCACGGACTTGGTATGGATGTTGCTGTCGTCCTAGTGGAATAAGAAACTACGCGTTTATTACGACAATAATGGAATTTTTCGTCTAAGTGTTATGTTATTTAATTTAATAACAATAGCTATAGGAATAAATTATTAAATTTAAAGAGATATTTAGCATAAAATATCATTGGTGATAAAAAAATGTATTTAAATTATTTTGTAGCTATAGTTTGTTTATATTTTTGTAATATTTTAACAATATTTTTGTTTTTTCTCTCATGTTTCTCATTGAAAATTTTAATTTAGTAGTATGTTTATTTGAACTGAATATTTGGTTCGATTCATTTTAAATTAAACATTAATTTTCTGTCGTGTATAGGGAAAGAATAAAAAAATACTTCTAAAAAAAAACAATAGTGGAAATAATTCTGCCAACTCTTCCCTCCCGTATATTTACCTACCATGATAAATGTGTACGATTCTTATGTGAATAATGCAACGGACAGGTCCGTATTAGTAAGCAAGAGATTAAATACCAGAAAATAATGCAAGTGACACGAGTTGGAAACTGGCCAAGATGGTCATTAAACCTCAACCGTACAAAAACAAATAACAAACCCCCAAAGAACTAAAAACCAGTCTTTGCCCACAAAAAGAAAGAACTGACATCCATAACCCCTTATCAACCACCCGTGGTGCTTCCAGATCTTTTGTCAGCCAGTATTTTCTTCCAGATTCTTTTGGCTTGGTGGAATTTCTTCCGATTGCGCAGAGCCTTCTTCCCCCTCCCCGTGACCTTCGCAGCGGCCAACAATGAGCCTTCTCAGGACCTTAATGACAGAAACGATTGACTGAAGCCCCCAATGACCACAGATCTCGTGCTCTTCCTGCCTTTAATGTTTTCTCTCTTTCTCCACTGATTTTTTTCCCCTTTATCCCTATTTCTTTGACGGAAGACGGCATCATTTCTGTTGAAAGGGGGAAAAAAAAAGGATCCCGAGTCATTGTTAATGATGACAGTGGCATTGTAGACAATGCAGCGGCAATATTGTGCAGGAAGTTGGGATGGTAGATGTAGGTTGAGATTCATTTTTTCCCATTTTTTTTTTTTTTTTCTTCCTGTTTAGATTGTTTCGTTTTTTTTTATGGGGATGGTGGTTTGTTTTGGCCATGGTGCTGTAAAATATGAGTATTTCATCTTGTGTATTATTGTCTAGTTAAACATAAACAAATGAATAATCCAGCAAACTTTTCAGTAAATGACGCTCGTCAGCGAAACAGAATAACCTTTTTATTTGCTGCTCTACATGGTATTAAAATTGGTGTTTATTATATACCTGTTCAAATTCTTTACATTTGTATAATTTGAATTGTATCTTCAATGAAAAAAATTATAGTTTAAAAACACTAAAAAACACGCTTTTATTAGAGTTAATCAAACTAAAAAGAAAAAAATAATTGTTAACATAAAGATAAAGTGACTGACGAGAAAATAAATGTCACTGTTCTAAAAGCGTGGGGTGCTCGATATCCATCGTTATAATTTTTCACTAGTTTCATTCCGAAATGCAGAGTTAGTTTAAAAATGTCCTACAAAGCACCCCACGCTTTTAGAACAGTGACATTCATTTTCTCGTCAGTCATTTTATTCTTATGTTAACAATTATTTTTTACTTTTTACTTTAAAAGCGCATTTTTTTAGTGTTTTTAAACTATAATATTTAAATGAGGTCCCGGTACGGATGACTATAACTATAGTTCTTACAATAATTGAATTGTGAGTAAAACAAAGGTTAAATGCTAATAGGTCGAGCCAGCCAAGATTCAAACAGGGAATCTCTTGATCCGTAGTCAGGCGCGTTATCCGTTGTCACTATCCCACGTAGGTTTGAATGTCTTGGGTACTTTCATTCTACGTGGTTAAATTGCTCTTCATAAGTTAAAATAAAATCACTCATCCTGGCGATCCTAATCACGATGAGATAATAAACTTATCAAAATATTTTAGTGTCCTTGATAAGTCTGCAACGTTTCAATGAAATCGGATCGTTTAAAGTAGGGCAAAATCGAGCCCAAAGAATCAGTTACAAACTAACATACAGGTGAAACTAATAAAAGCGTATTAAAAATGTTTCCAAATCAGCGCCAATTCTATTGCAAAGAATTACGATGTTTGCCGCATACTTTATAAATCATCGACAAACTAGCATAACTTTTACATATGGCCGTTCAAACGGAAAAGCGCATAGAATTTGGAGATCTACCATAGTTAGCTGATTGTTTAAAGACACTTCCTTAATCATATCCAGCAATCCCTAAAACTGATTTGGATAGTGAACTCACATTTCATGTATTTTCACTAAAAAAATAAATTTTTCTTATTTTTAACTTTTTTTATTTTCAGTAATAGTGGTGAAGAAAAATCATATTATAAATATGAAATAATTTTGTTAAATTGCCTTAACAAATACCTTTTCCTTAGTTAAAAAAGAAATTATAAAACCTATTTTTATCTTTTGTATTATATTTTTTTTTTTATACTTGTATAAGACAAATTAACATAACACAACATTTCTTAAAAATCTAACTGCCACATTATACAGCAAATTAGGCATTTCAAAAGCAAAGATTGACAAAGGAATTACTGCTTATTTTCCGTAAAAAGTAATAAACTTAAATGATAAACTTTGGAAAATGAAAAATAAAAACATTTTCTTTCATGGATTAAGGAAAATAAACTGAATTTTTATCCAAAAAGTTTCCTTGATATGAGGATAATTAAAAAAAAAAAAAAAAAAGACACGGTTACTCAAGGAAATATTTGCACGCGTATTATTTATTTAGCTATTCGTTGCGTTAATATATTCAAGAGAAAAATGTAGAAAACCAAACTAAATTTCTACAATAAACAGCGAAACAGCTATTTACTAGCAACATCCTATAATAATTTTCACCAAAAATGGCTTTTTTTTACCAGAAACATCTTGAAACTAATTAGTTTTATTAATAAGTTACTCGCCTTAGTACGCCTCGGAGATAATTAACTCTTGTTTTGAAAAAATATTTTTCGTGAGTTTTGTCAGTTACGCTTGAAATTGGAAATGGCATGTTAATTTATAAAACTGTTTCGTAAATAAACGAAAACTGCAATATTTGTATTTCGTTTTTAGAAAATGAAAAGAAAATGAAATGAAAAGGAATGAAAATGAAAAGGAGCTACATATCATGCTTTCTAATCTTCAAACGAAAAATTGTTGAATATTAGTTACAGCTATACACTTAAACAAAAATTTAGTTGATTTATATAAAAAAAACCCGTCAGTAATTCGTCTGATTTACATTAAAACTTCATTCGGTAAATCGTCTGATTTACATTAAAACTTCATTCGGTAAATCGTCTGATTTACATTAAAACTTCATTCGGTAAATTGTCTGATTGACATAAAAAAATCGTCGGTAAATTGTCTGATTTACATAAAAAAATCCGTTGTTAAATTGTCTGATTTACATAAAAAAATCGTCAGTAAATCGTCCGATTTACATAAAAAAATCGTCAGTAAATCGTCCGATTTACATAAAAAAATCGTCAGTAAATCGTCTGATTTACATAAAAAAATCGTCAGTAAATCGTCTGATTTACATAAAAAAATCGTCAGTAAATTGTCTGATTTGCACAAAATAAGTTTTGTACATAAACTTATTTATTTCTTTGAACATTTTAAACATTTTCCTGACAAACTAAATATATTTAAAAAAGAATAAACTATTTACATGTTTAAATTTAATAACTTAAAAATTAAAATGCTGCCATTTAAGTGCGTCAATTTTAAATTTCTGTAAAAGATGCGAATTTGATTTTGAGAAATTTGTTTCTGTTTAACTTATCTGAAGCCATTTCTTCTTTTTCTAACTTTGACGTGACATATATGTAATCAAATCTCATTACTTTTCTTGTTAAAATAAAATGCATGCTTTTTTTATACACACCTCATAAATATGTTGAAGTGAATGTTTTGCCCCATTTGCGCGTTTTTTTTTTTTTCAAGTGTTAGTACAATTTTTCTTATGAATGTTTCATTTTAATATTTGTATTGTGTAGATTACGCAACCATATTGTAAGAGGATGTGGTTGGGTTGAGATACTTGAGGGACAGGTTGGAAAACTCGCAGCTCTATCGACACACGCACAAACACCACACACATACAATTAGAGACATACACTATTTATCACATTTAAAAACAGATCTTTATTGATTCATGGAAGGACTCCACATTTGAGCCTAAAACCCAATACACGGCTACGCGCAGGATGCGCGAAATATACGTCCTCCCTCGGTGAAAGTCTGTTGGCCAACTAATGCACCGGGGTGTGATGAATATATTTCTTCTCGGGATGAGAGACTATAAACAGAACGTTTCTCAACAGAAGAGCGTGATTGCGCTGTATTTCCTCCCGGGGGTGCCAGTGTGTGGACTTTGGTACCACAGGTTTCAGATACGAATCCTGGCGGTGGCATGGATGTTTGTGAGTGGTTCGTAATCCACGTTAAACTGTAGGTCCTGGTCTTTACTATAATTGCCCAAAGTGTGAACAAAATGACCGTAGAGCAACAAACGAAACCAAACCATACTAAATTTTGTAAGTGTGTAGGAGGAAGTACGGTTACAATATTTTATATTTCACTTTTCTTTTTCACAAAACAACTCTTTATTTAACAAAGCAATTATAATATGTTGACATTTATTAAAAATGTCTATTATTGAAGAAAATAGATTTTTTTTCCCCTTCATTTTAAAATATCATAATCGATTTGGATTCACAAAAAAGAAACATTCATTTATACTGAATTTATTTTGGGTAAAACAAGGGAGAACAATAAAAAAATTCTTGCCATTTAATCAAATCAAATTCCAATTTTCGTAATTTTTAATATTTAATTAAATTTTAATGCATGTTGCTCAAATTTTCTTAACTCTCTTGTGAGTTCATAATTTCGTTAGCGAATGAGTATTTTTTTCCTTTCCTGCGAAATAAAATATGTGGAAAGCAAATAAGCTGTTTTTCTTTTATTAACAAATGTTAAAAAATTTTTTTTAGAGTTAATTTATCGAACGGCATATAACATATTATTCAACAACATATTATTTCAACATCAAATTATAATGTTTCTCTTTGTAAAACCAAATAGGTTGGTTTTTATTGAATTTGTTTGTTAAATCAAGTAAGAACATTAAAAAATTCTTTCCATTTAATTCGGTTTCAAATTGTGTTTTTTAGAATTTAAGTATATTTTAATGCATGTTGTCCAATTTTCTTAACTCTCCTGTAAGTCCATATTTTGTCAGATAATGAGTATTTTTTTTCTTTTTCTGAGAAATTAAATATGTGGAACGCTAATTAGGTGCTTTTCTTTTTCTGTTAACAAATGTTAATGTAAAAAAATCCAACAACATTCATCAAAAACATATAAACATATTATTCAGCAGCATATTATTTCGACATCAAATCATAACCGATTTGGTTTTACAAAAGAGAAACATTCATTTCTATTGAAATTATTTTTGTTAAAACAGGCAAGAAATTCTTACTGTTTAATTAAATTAAATTACAGATTATGTTTTTTAAAAATTAATTATATTTTAATTCATATTGTCCAATTTTCTTAACTCTCCGTTCATAATTTCGTCAGAGAATGAATTTTTCTTTTTCTGTGTAATAAAATATGCGGAACGCTAATTAGCTCTTTTTCTAACACATGCTAATCTAAAAATTAAAAAAAAAATGTAACAATTATTTTTCATTCGTTTCAGTCAAACAACAACCCTGAATATCTTTCACGAAATTAATTATTGAATAAGAAGGTAAATAATTAATTACAACTATAACAATGGCATTCTAAATTTTTCTTCATTACCATTGTCTTAGCGTGGTGTTACTGCCTAATAAATGAGATACTACATTAAAGGAGATTATTTCTACGGGCACCTTGTTTGTTTCAAAATTAAGATGGAAAAACCTGTCAAAACCGTGATAAAAGTGTACGAAAAGCATGCCCTCATACATTTTAAGTTGCGTTGTCATCTTGAATTACAGGGTATTTTCATACTTACCAATGATTCTCAAAGCGATTTCTGTTGCAAATTCAT
This sequence comes from Caerostris darwini, assembly GCA_021605075.1. Classification (NCBI taxonomy): domain Eukaryota; kingdom Metazoa; phylum Arthropoda; class Arachnida; order Araneae; family Araneidae; genus Caerostris; species Caerostris darwini. The sequence continues at coordinate 91,850 of BPLQ01008099.1, read as the reverse complement.
TTCGGCAATTGTAATTATGGCGGAAAATTAACCATTACTCGACTCCCTCGGTCGGATGTCTCTTTGGGAACTTGGAAAAGGAGGAGCTTTTCGAATTCCTTTGAGAAGGAAACAAAGGAAAAGCCATTTAAACCTTTGCAGATGTACAGAGACGTCTGACAGCGTCGGTTTGCTCTCAATGAATGTTGTTGAGTGAGATATCCTCAATATATTTGAATAACCTTTTATTTGTGAAAATATTTTATTCTTAATCCTTCAATTAATATGCGATACGCATTGGTTTAGTAAAATATGTTAAGATATGGCATCAGATTATAACTTCATTTTCAAATAAACAATCTATAATTTTAATATTATAGTGAAGTTTATTTTCATATTTTGGTACATAAATCTTGATATTAAATTCGGGTTCAGAATGTATTTTTTAGCATTTAAGAATATTTTAATGCATGCTGTCCAATTTTCATAACTCTCCTGTGAGTTCACATTTTATCAGAGAATGAGTTTTTTTCTTTTCCTGAGAAATTAAATATTAATTAGCCGCTGTTCTTCTTATCAACAACATATTATTTCAACATCAAATCAAAACCGATTTGGTGCTACAAAAAGAGAAGCAATGATTTCTATTGAGATTATTTTTGTTAAAACAGATAAGAAATTCTTGCTGTGTAATTAAATTCAATTTCAGATTGTGTTTTTTAATATTTAATTATATTCTAATGCATATTGTCCAGTTTATTTCTTAAACTCTCTTGTAAGTTCATATTTTGTCAAAGAATGGGTATTTATTTTCTTTTTTCTGAGAAATTAAATATGCGGAACGCTAATTAGCTCTTTTTCTAACACATGCTAATCTAAAAATTAAAAAAAAATGTAACAATTATTTTTCATTCGTTTCAGTCAAACAACGACCCTGAATATCTTTCACGAAATTAATTATTGAATAAGAAGGTAAATAATTAATTACAACTATAACAATGGCGTTCTAAAATTTTCTTCATTATCATTGTCTTAGCGTGGTGTTAATGACTAATAAATGAGATACTACATTAAAGGGAAACTATTTCTATGGGCACCTTGTTTCTTACAAAATTAAGATGAAAAACCTGTCAAAACCGTGATAAAATGTACGAAAAGCATCCTTCATAGATTTTAAGTCGCGTTGTCATCTTGAATTACAGGGTATTTTGATACTTACCAATGATTCACAAAGCATACTTAGCGATGAATGCGGCTTTTTAAAAAATTTTAATTACGCCTTATGGGATGTAATTAACGTCCGAGTTTGAGTCTGACTTGAAATTTCGATTACAAATTCATTTCGGCAATTATAATTATGGCGGAAAATTAACGATTACTCGACTTCCTTGGTCGGATGTCACTTTAGGAACTTGGAAAAGGAGGAGCTTTTCGATTTTAGTGAAAAGGAAACAAAGGAAATGCCATTTAATCCTTTGGAGATGTACAGAGACGTCTGACAGCGTTGGTTTGCTCGCTGAATGTTGTTGAATGAGATATCCTGATTATATATGAAGAAACTTTTATTTGTGAAAATATTTTGCTCTTAATAATTTATTTATCGACCTTTAATTTGTAATATTCATTTTGTTTAACAAAATATGTTAAAACTGTGGCATCAAATTATAACGTCATTTTCAAATAAATCTAATTTTAATACTATAGTGAACAGTTTATTTCCATATGTTAACACAAAGTTTGATATTAAATTAGATTTTGTAATGGATCATTGAACTGCATCGAAGAGCAATAAATCTCTTAAGTTACTTTAGCTTAATTCTTTCAAAAAATGTTTAAATTAGGTGATATATTAATTTTGGGGCCTAGTGGCCAAGTGATTAGTGCTCTGGTGTTCGATACCATAGGTTTCGCGTTTGAGACTGAGAGGTGTCATGGATATTTGTAGTGGTTCGGAATCCTTTTAAACCGTAGGTCCCGGTCTAATATAACTGCTGAAAGTTAGGCTGGCAACCCTAACATGTAAAAAAATATATCTCGTTTCGGAATTGCGGCCTGATGGCCAATTGGCTAGCTGTCTGGCATTTGGTACAACAAGCTTCAGATTCTGGCTGCGGCATGGATATTTGTGAGTGGTTCCGAATCCGTAGCCCCCGGTTTAATTAGCCTGAAGTGTGCACAAAATGACCGTAGCGTGACAAACCAAACCTAACAAACACGTTTTGAATATGCCAGTGGGCAAAAGGCCTTTGTCTACCATGGAGTTTTGCGCCATTAAAGAAGAATACATTAATTTAATTTAACTTTTTCTAAGCTTTGATATATTGCTTTAATAACCCTTTATGAAGCCACTTAAAATATGCTATTGTATATATAATTTTTATACATTTCTCTGTCATCAGTATGGCTATTTGTGAGCTTTCTTGATTTCCTTCGAATGTGGAAATTTATTCTTAGACTTCAGAAAGCTTTCTATTTCCCTAATGTTAGTATAGTGTAGCATAGTCCTGGGATGATATTTTTTTTAACGCTGTATCTGTTATGATTTCACGTTATTTGCGGTTAAAGATGTCTGGCATAAAAAAAAAATGTTTCATTAATATTTCTATTTAAAAAACAAATAAAATAAAACAAATGACTTTATTGATTTAACAATTGTATTAAATTTCAACCCGATATTTGCAACAACCAAGGGTAAAGTAGCTGGCATGCCTTCATCAATGAAGTGATTGATTTTTTTAGAATTCTTAGTATTCTGCCCCTTTCCCCCCAAAAAAATTTATTCTTAGTTTATATTGACCCAAATAGATTTCCCGTTATATTAGTACTGTGTTCTCGAACCTTTTTGAAGTCGGAGCGTGTTTAAAACCCTACAAATAATTGTAGGTATACTACATACAAATTTCTGACAAATAAGAATCGGCTAATAACTCGTCACAGTTTTATATACAGATGCTCGATTCGACAGACTACTACTAACAGACTGTAGAGTCTCAGAGGATGCAATGGAAAAAAATTTTAACATTGGAAAATCCCGCTCCTGGTAATCTTTTTTGGCCCATTATCGTTGTTTGGAGACTTTTTACGTGAAGAAAGAACCAGACAGGATAGTTTATTCATTCAAAGATCGCTTTAATTACAAATTGACTACAGAAAGAGTAGCTATATTTATTTTTACATCTGGGCCCATATTTCTCTGGAATACCCCGGAAATATTCTAGGGCGTAATTCCTTGGCGTAACCTTTGAGAACCACTGCTTTAGTGTGATATCTGGTAATGTTTTCTAATTTTTTTTTTTTTTTTTAAATTTTTGCTGTTTTAAATGCTTATCCGTACAAACTGTACTGATTAAGGTATATTTTCCAATAAAGTGTCAAAAGTTGATAGGCAAATCTGAGAGATATTAAATATATTTTTGAAAATCGGAAAAGTAATTTCTGAATGGCTAATATTGAATCATCAATGATTTCAACTATCCAGTAAGGCAACGGATGTGTTCCACGTACAAGCAATCTATTCATTTCTGTTATAGACCATAAAATTTCATTTTTCAATGCATTGCAATGAATGTTTATAGGTTTTGTTAGCTGCTATGCTAGCAGCTAGTTGTGTCAGGATGAAATACCAATCTCTCTTTCTATTGACATTAGTTTATTTACACTATTAGTACATACGTACACATGACACCCTGTGACTCTTCTACAATAGCATTAATAGTTAAAACTCAAGATCTGGTCCCTGACCGTCTGTTTCGATCTGACGCTCTAGCGTTCTCCTCGTGGTCTCTAGCTCTGACCGCCTGTACTTACCACACTAGACCATACAGTCCCAGTTACTGGCCACAGTCGAGACCTCTCGCGGCTATAATAATAATAATTAAACCTTACAGTTTGAAATACATTAATAATTAATGCAATAATACATAAAATATAAGGCTATTTTTTCAGCGTCTAACCACCGAATAATGGCTTCGCGTATTCACTACTTCATTGTCAAGTATTTACTCTTCAGAGACTCTTTCCACCCTTCAAAGTTCTTTTTATTTTCCCCTAGAAGAATAAAAGCAGAGGGACTTTTTTCCCCCTTTCTCGCAGAGCTTTGTTCTAGAAACAATAAACCTTTATCACTTCTTAAAGAAGATTCACAGGGTTTTTTTTTTCTTTAATCGATAAATGCTTATCGATTATTTTTTCTCTTTTGTCAGAGCCTCGCTTTTTTGCATGATATAGAATATCTAATGCACGAGCTTCTCGATACAATGCATATTGAGACATTACGCGAGCTTTTTTTTTTTAAATTTAGTTAGCCCATAAATTTTTTTTTTTTGATGATATCATTAAACAAAATTACAAAAAAAAAAAAAAAAAATAAATAAATTTTTTATTTATTTACATCAGTGGGTTTTGTATTCCATGCTCTGAAAAGAGCGATGTAAAGAGGGAAGATTTTTTGGAGTAACTACCTGGCATTTGTATATCGCACTGTGTAAACTTGGTAATTTTCACCTGGCAGTTTTAACGTGTGTACAAGACGCTAATGCACACTATTTCAGTCAGTACAACTGTTACCACACCACACCACACCACATCACATCACTGTTCCTAGAACTGATTTGCACCTTTATAAGTTGGGAATGATGTGGGTAAGAAGTCTGATTGCTACTGCTTAAAGTGGATTCCGAACCACTACAAACATCCATGACACCGCCGGGATTGGAACTCGATACCTCTGGTACCGAGCGCCCGAGTGATAGCCACTCGGCCGTCAGGCCCCTATTTCAAACGGTATCAAGTCTCTGTCTCTGACAGCAATGGCTACCAACGGATTTGAACTTGAACCTCCGTACACATCGTCATGACTGTATACGTTAGCGTTGGCCACGAATTGGGATAATTGTCATTTTCTATTTGTAGTTTCAATTAAATCTTTTATTTTCAAGTAAGATTTTTACAACTTTTAATTAACATTATGATATAAATACAACCAGGGATTTTATTTCTATTTTCTTTAATCCGACTCGTATCTCAGAGGCAACGTGCGTCGCTGGTGAGCATTAGGGTTGATGTTCATTCCGCTAGCGGCTTTGTTGTAAACACTGTTTCCTAAAACGGAACTTTCGGAACGGAAAACGAACTGTTTCACAAAAGACACGATGTCGTTTGTGATATTCAGCATCTTGCCTCGTGAGTCGGTCGACATGGGGGAATTTTTTCCGCGTGTTTCTCCCATACGATACGCGAATGCAGGGCAGATCCTTCTAAAAGTCCCCCGAAAAGCACTGCCCTCCTCCAGCGAACCGAGCCACGACAGACTTCTACCTATGGGTGGAAGCTGTCCCTTTCCCTCCATCCATGAGTAGACTTCTCATAGGATGTCCGTTCCCCAAGGCAGAACACTGAGGATTAGACACAACATTTTAAAAGTTCGATTTTCATATCTTTTATTAAACACTGGGATTAGAACGTCTGCTTGTATTTACATTTTCTATATCTTCCGAAAACGATGAGTTACTGTATAAATTTGTTGACTTGTATGCAATAATGAAAACTTCCAAATGTTGTTTACAGTTTGTAACATTTTTTAGGGACTTTTTAAAAAATATATATAAATGTATATTAATTGCTGGGACGTGGAACTTGTAATATTCTTCGGACTGAATTTGTGGCAAAAATGATCTCTTGTGATACATTAGAAGGTTAAATAGTGGTGAAAAAATTTATTGACGGGACAATGATTATGTAAACTCATACTATTACTGGACACTAAAAATGGATGCTGATTTAATAAAAACTCACTCACTTTTAGAGTTTTTCACTTTGAAATTAATCTTTTCGCTGAAATCAAACAAATTTAAAAATTTGTTGTGAGAGTGCGTGGTTAGAAAGAAAGTGAAATTAAAAATCTCGCATCGTCGGCAGATATTTATTTTTAATAGTGATTAGATAAAAGATACTATTAAGATAGTAAATATAAATATTTTGCATAACGATAAGCGCTCGCTATCTCTCTCTCGTCATTCGTCGTGTGATGCCACTGCGCATGCGTGTCGCTGATTTTCCGGTGCTCAATCAAAAAGGGATTTTGTGTAGTACAATTATTTGTTTACATTCGCTATCATCAATGGTGTTTTCAAAGTCACTGTATTAGTGAAGGGACGAGCTGAATGGCATGTTTGTCATGTTATTTTTATACATAAATAATACTTAAAAGATAATTCTTCTTTTTATATATAATTCCCAAAAAGAAAAATTCTTTTTGTATGTAATTCTCAAAAAAAAAAAAAAAAAAAAATTGTTTTTCTGAAAAATATTTTTTTCTCACAAAAAATATTCTTGTTATATATATATAATTCTCGCAAAAAATATTCGCGTTTTTATTTTATGTATATATAATTCTCGCAAAAAAATATTCGCGTTTTTATTTTATGTATATATAATTCTCGCAAAAAAATATTCACGTTTTTATTTTATGTATATATAATTCTCGCAAAAAAAAAATATTCACGTTTTTATTTTATGTATATATAATTCTCGCAAAAAAATATTCACGTTTTTATTTTATGTATATATAATTCTCAAAAAAATATTCACGTTTTTTTTATTTTATTTATATATATATATATATATATTTCGCAAAAAAATATTCACGTTTTTATTTTATGTATATATAATTCTCGCAAAAAAATATTCACGTTTTTATTTTATGTATATATAAATTCTCGCAAAAAATATTCACGTTTTTATTTTATGTATATATAATTCTCGCAAAAAAATATTCACGTTTTTATTTTATGTATATATAATTCTCGCAAAAAAATATTCACGTTTTTATTTTATGTATATATAAATTCTCGCAAAAAATATTCACGTTTTTATTTTATGTATATATAAATTCTCGCAAAAATATATTCACGTTTTTATTTTATATATATATAAATTCTCGCAAAAAAAATATTCACGTTTTTATTTTATGTATATATAAATTCTCGCTAAAATATATTCACGTTTTTATTTTATATATATATATAATTCTCGCAAAAATATATTCACGTTTTTATTTTATATATATATATATAATTCTCGCAAAAATATATTCACGTTTTTATTTTATATATATATAATTCTCGCAAAAAATATATTCACGTTTTTATTTTATATATATATATATAATTCTCGGATTTTATATATATAAATTCTCGCAAAAATATATTCACGTTTTTATTTTATGTATATATAAATTCTCGCAAAAATATATTCACGTTTTTATTTTATATATATATATATAATTCTCGCAAAAATATATTCACGTTTTTATTATATATATATATATATATAATTCTCGCAAAAATATATTCACGTTTTTATTTTATATATATATAATTCTCGCAAAAATATATTCACGTTTTTATTTTATATATATATTTCTAATTTTTTTTTCTTTTTAAGAATAATTACTCCGTATATTCCTATAAGCAAACTTTTATGATTGCATTCTGACAGTATTACTACATAAAAATATAACAAGCAATTGCAGCATGATTTTTAATAGGTTTGGGAAATAGGATTCTTTCTTACGTTGCGTTGTTGGAATTGGTCTCTGTTTCCAGTTGCTTTCATTTGCAGCTGCTGTATTTAAAACAAATTGAGAATGCTCATCGTAGGAATTTTGGAATTATTTTACAAAACTGCATTTAATGTTAAACTATATGACGGAACACTTTTAATGCTAAATTGTTGAGCGGAAAATTAACTTTCGGGATTCACTGATGTTTGTAAATGAGCATTCGTTGACGATCATAATAGATGACTATTTGTTGATCATTATCATAGTCAACTTCTTTCAGGCATATTTATTCCGAATCTAAAAAAAATATGATACATTTATTTCAATTTATAATAATCTTAAGGACTTCAATTAAAAATTCTGCTTTTTATAATTAATCGACATTCTCATCGTTTTGCCACCATCTTTGTTTTAATATGTAATAATGACGCGCCATAACTCCATTACATTGTACTTACTGCGCATGCGTTCATGTATCAATCACGCATGCGCGCTAGAGGGAAAAAGTATGGAATCAAATGGATAATAAGAGACCTAACGGTATGCAAAAACTCTCCAGTGAAAATAAAATTGGCTTTTTAAAAGGAAAGTCAGTTGAATGACCGTCCTGTCCTAGGACATCCGGTACATCAGACCGGGGTTGCGACAGCAATCCCGAACTGTACGAGCTTAACCAAGAAATAAAAATTTGGGGTAAAACTCTTACCTGCGCAATTTAACTAAAACACAATTGATTTCTCAAACCTCAAAATAACGAAATTAAAACCTCAAACTATGAGGTCAAACCGAGGAAAACAAAACTAAGGAAAAAGCTGTACTGACTGGAAGAAATGTCGACAACTGCCAACCAAATTTTTTTTTTTTTTTTTTTTTAGTAAAAGGTTAATGTTAATAAAAGTCAGTACACAACCCCCAAATAATAATCAAATAAACTAAGAAATAAACAATAAACAAAATATAATCAGGAAAACTATTCCTGTAATACAAAACAAATAACATCAATGAGGTAGGTAGGTAACAAGATATGTTGTAATTTTCAGGGAAACCCTGCAATTAACTTTAAATAATAAATACAAAGCAGTATACAATGATGATAGAATTATCAGGAAAACTTTTCCTGTAACTCAAATAAACTCAAGAATAATAAAATTACAATTATGTTTTTACAGTTTCAAACGAAACTTTACAATTATCTTCATATAACCAAAAATTTTCAAGTGATCACAATTTACAAATGTTCTATAACTTGAAGAAACCTTTTCTTCATAATTTCTCTTAAAATGATTCTGGATCTATTATTAAGAATTAAATGTCGTGATGAGATGTCTCTAAAATTCTGTGGAAGGCCTTTGCGTTCTTAAAAGGAACAACCAAAGCTACACTTTAAAACAATCGATTTCATTAATAACTTTGCGTGACTGGTGGAAGTCCATGTCAGCGAAAATAACCAAATACAAATGCGTAGGAAAAAGACAGCTTTTTGGTTCGCGTGTAGCAGTTTCAAAGGTTTGTCCGAAATGCACCTATTTTTCTCGATCAAAGAACTCTTTTTAAATTAAAGCTAATATAGGGTCATTTGTAAATTCAGTGGCATTTATGAAAAGAAAGTTCGTTAAGAGAGTTGTGCTATTTAATGAGAATTTTTTTTTTATGCAAAGTAATCAAAAATGAGAGGAGCCTGATGGCCCACTGGCTAGTAAAAAAGTTTGGCATTATAAATTTATTGTAATTTTGAAAAACGAAACCTTAATATAATCTTAAAACCATAATTATCGTATTAAAATTTTAATAATTTTAATTATCTAATAACGCAATACCACAATATTTTATTAAATATTATGAATAATTGTATATTTAAACTATTTATATTATTCCCATTTTTAATTGGTATACGTCTATTAACGATGCTACACTGCTTTAATTTTATCTAATTTATGTACTGTCAAAAATATATTCTACGAAAATGATGCATTGCCTGCCTGTTGGCGTTTTTATTGGTTTATTTTCACGAACTTTTAGGAAGTATTACAGAATACTTTTTAAAAAATACTTCAGCTTGAATGAGCGAGTAAAAATCAATAAAGCTAAATGGGAAAAAGTGCAGAAATAATGAAACGGAAACTTTTTGAAATATGTGGTCTGGAAAAGTTCCAGCTGTGAAATGAAATTTTTTTTTTCCATTAGTGGAATATCTAACTTTTAACAATGTGGCTTTTTAGCTGAAATATTTTTCCTTTTGAAGAACTCCACGCCATTTTTCTCTCGAAAGAACTCCGAAATTGTCCATTCAGACTATTTAAATGCTTTTTTTTTAAAGCGGAATTTGGAAAGTTAGAACTGAAAAAAATTGTTAGAAATTTTAGAATTATACCTCTTGAATACTAACGAGCTTTTTATCTGTCTCTTGTGATGGTCTACTGATCCTTAAAGTGGCATAAAATGTTTTTTAGCAAGTGTTCGTTGTTGTTGTTGATTTAAAATTGCAATTATATATTCACTGGAATGCTTTTAGATTCGAAGAATATATACTGCTGCGTCCAAAAAGTAAGACCCATTTTCAATTTAAAATTTCCGGGGCTTAAGGAATCTCAATTTTTTAGGTTGTTGGCACTGTCCTTGACATCTGTGTGGAATTTGACGTCAAAATGTTCATTAGTGATTGAGTTACGCTCGGCTTTGTGAGACGCTAAAACTGATTCCGGCGATTTTTGAAATGTCTGAATTCATTGAGCAAAGAACTTGCATTCAATTTTGTTTACGGAAACGTATAGAACGTTGCAGAAGGCATTCGGTGAGCATTCCGATTATATCCGAAGATTCCTCTGGTCAATCATCACGACGAAGCTCACGTCGAAAAAATTAAGGGTTTGGTGCTTGCAAACCGACCATTTACAATTATAGACCTTGCTGCTGATGTTGGAATTTCAAAAGGATCGGTCCATTCCATTTTGGGCCTGAAACGCGTCAAATCTCGATGGGTACCGAAAACACTGAATTGCATTCACTCTGCATTGATTCTTCGTGACCTTTTCGCAAAAAAAAATGAAACCCCTATGGTTCCACAACCACTGTATTCACCTGATTTAGCGTTTGAGCTACGCTTGGCTTTGCCAGATGCCTGTGACACCGAGGGCCAGAGCTCTGGTCTGTCTGTCTGTCTAAAACACTCCCCTAAAAGATTAAAAATAAAATATATTAAATAGTTACGCTGTAAGTTAGTGTTAATTGGTTGCTCGTAGTATTATATATTAGTAATTATTTGAGTTGTTTAGGTATTCCTGTAAATCAATTGAATGCCTCTGATGAGCTAAGTATTTGTAACAATTTTTCACTTAATCAATTTTGTATGGCAAAACAACCAATAGTATTTAAATCTGAAAATATATATCCAATTAGAATATGATTTCTGAATTTCTCACCAATATATCGCATGGAATCAAACACCGTTTGTGTGCTCTATATGGGCAGGAACCAAGAGATTCGCTTTGAGATTTGTCAACTTTTACGAGAAGATTTCAAATTAGTGAAGATATTATATTTATTTCGCTTTAATTTTTTTCAATGTAATTTTGTAAAGAATCTAATATTTTTTAAACATGCTACATTTTGAAAGGAAAAAAAAAATTCATTCAATAAGATTAAGTTTGATATTCCTGTTGTATATTCCTGTTGTAAAATCTATTATTCAATTCCTTCTATTAGCTCACATTCTCCCTATATATATAGCTTGTTCAAATTTTCAATCGTTCATACAAATACTTTTTATTCATCCACTCGAGCTCAAATACATTTTTTTTTAACTTGTAGTGGATGGCACTGGATGTTCATACAGTTTTTTCAAATATTAATTCAGTCATTAAGTTTAATTAATTAATTTTAGTTTTTTTTTAGATTTAAGTTGCATATATCTACCAATAGATGGCGCCAGATGTAACAGGAAAACTTCAACTTTTTTTCCTAACTTCAAAAAAATGAATGAAAATTATTTATAAAGGACTTTTCTGCAATAGAGTGAAAAAAATGTAGGAATTGACTTAAAAAAAAAAAAAAAAAAAAATTTTTATATTACTTGTTTCTGTTTAATTTCCAATTACTTTATAAGACTAGTAAGTTCTACAAACCTTTTCGGAATTCTCGATTCAGCAGAGTTCGAAATAGGATTCCATAAGCTGGCTGTTGAATTCCCTCTCGAAGAAAGGGGTGCCGAAATGAGTTCTCGGCGTTGAGGGACCGGCCAATCAATGGGACTGGGAAAGGGGGTCGGCAGGAAATGCGATTCGGAGGGTTTGCTAGGGGTGAGGGAATTATTTCCGGCGGCGGAGACGGAACCGAAATGCCGCTGCAACATCTGTTGCCACTTCGCCTGATAGAAAAGTTTGCTTTGTTCCGGCTACTACACGATGATGGACTGGTAGTGGTGTATTGGGAAAACTTCACTGCCAATCCGTAGCTGTATGCGTGTTCGGTTTATATACAATTTTTTTGTGATTGTTTTATTCTTTTTAAATCTGGAATGAATTTTTTTGTGATTATTATTTGTCAAAATATTCACCATAGATTATGTGTGTATGATGCATACTGGCTAAATACGTACAAAGATATTACAGTTGATTCATGAAGTATCAGATAGTTATTGATTGTTTTAATTAATTCTTTGCAATTTTAAAAAAGAAAAATATTAGTGGTTAATTGTTTCTTTTCTGATGCATATTTACGCGTCAGAAAATTTTCGGAAAAAATTTCCGCATGTTTAAATTTCGAAAACATTTTCCGCATGTTGTTTAATTTTGGAAATATTTTTGATTCTTTTGTATTTGAGAGCAGGATTTGTTTAAAGGAATTAATTTTGTTCATATGAAATTCTTACGGTGATTTTTTATCCTTAATTATTTTTGTAAATCTTGATAATTAAATGTAGTTGCTATAATTATTAGTGAGGATAAACTAGTAATTTATTTATGCTGCAAAGTAATTGTATCAGAGGAATTATGTAGAATATAATAATAAATAAATGTTAACTCTTATTTATTTATTTATTATCTGTATCTCGTACAGTAAAGCAATATAACCTGTAGCTCTTTAAAACGGTTATATTGATATTTTGCACCATTTATTTAGGAACGACAGTGTTGTACAAGGTATTTTTAAATGTTAGTATACATATTAAATGCATAACAGATTACATTTATTATGTATTTGTAATTTTGTTAACCAAAAACTATGTTATTAAATCCTTCAGCATTTTACTATGACGAATTTTTCAATTATTTCAGTTTAAACATTCAGCATTTTACTACCGCGATATATTTATTGAAATCGTATGCATTATTGCTGTTATTACATGGTACTAATTTTAAAATTGGAATTCCCAAAGTACGTTACGCGGAACTCTATCCTTGTAATAATTTTAAATAAACATTATACAATAAAATAAGCTTTAATTTCTAATTTCCAAAACAGACTAAATATTAATATACAACTTTCATTGCCATGCTTGTCATAAATAATTCAAATACTCCCTAAACATCGAAATTTTAAGTTAATTTTTGTATGTTAGTTTTATTTTTGTATACTTTAATAATTTTTTTAATAATAATTATATTTTTAACATTTGTTCATAAAGTTTTTATATATAATTTTCAAAATAACCAGTGTCTTATTGGCCACTGGTAATTTTCTTATGAAATGCTAGAAAATAATTTTGTTGAGATTTATATACCACCTTTACGAAACATATGAAATTTGTGCATGACCCCCAACATTAAATTCTTAAACGCATGTTATATAACGACAAGCCACCCCGTCCTTCCTGGGTTAAAATGAGGGCTTTGAGGATGCAAGAGGGTAGTACAAAGGTGCCTCTAATTGTGTACGCAGCGCAACGCCCCCTCACCCCTCTTGACATTCTAGGGCTATTTTTAGGGAACGACTCTAAATATTCCAAACTTTTTTTCTGAATGTTCTTTGTCGCCTTACTGTTTTCATGTTTCTTAAAGTCTGCAAAATTAATGGGCCTTTCTCTTTCATTTGCAACTTTAATTTTCACTTTATTTAGATGTTTTATATTTTTATTATTTGTTTTCTTTTTTTAAATATTTTTTTAAACTTCTTTATGAATATTTTTTTTTTTTTTTTATGAATTTCAATACGAGTCAGAACTTTGATTTGTATAATGATTGCTAAAAACGTTAAGGTTTTTGAGATAAGGTTTTTTTGTTTTTAAGTGAGAAGTTATTTAAATCATTTTCTATAGTGTGAAGTTATATAAATTAAATGTAAATATCAACCTGTAAGGAATAAAGTCAATGTCAATAATGTCAATGGTGTAACCAAATTGACACAAAGTTTAAAAAGTAATCTTTGTCCTACTCTTGTGTAAAGAGTATATTTTAATGACTTTATAAAATTCTAACCATTTATTTCAACGATATTTATTTAAATCATTTATTTCAACGATATTTATTTAAATCATTTATTTCAACGATATTTATTTAAATCATTTATTTCAACGATATTTATTTAAATCATTTATTTCGACACACATGTAGTAAAACTTCCCAATAACGATATGAACTATGCGATAGAAAAGTGAAAATGTATATTCCAAAATAAGGTTATATGATCTGAATCGAACAAAGATTAAAAAAATAATTTTTATTAAAATATGCTCTGTATGCAAGAATCGAACAGTTTTATAAAATTCTACACATTTATTTCAACGATGTTTATTTAAATCATTTATTTCAACGATGTTTATTTAAATCATTTATTTCAACGATGTTTATTTAAATCATTTATTTCAACGATGTTTATTTAAATCATTTATTTCAACGATGTTTATTTAAATAATTTATTTCAACGATGTTTATTTAAATAATTTATTTCAACGATATTTATTTAAATCATTTATTTCAGCATATTATTTCACTTCACAATAAAGATTTTCTATCGCACGGGGCCTATCGAAAATACTTATTCCAAAATAAGGTTATATAATTTGAATCGAACAAAGATTAAAAAGTAATCTTATAAATTCTAGCTAAAAAAATTTATTTAAAAATTTGCTTAACTTCCATTGCTTAATTACATTAAACCCAAAACATTTTTCTGTCTTAAACTGTTCGAAAAAATAAAATATTCTCTACGCTTGAACCGAAAGAAACCCGGAACATCCATTTTTATGAAAACGGTGCGAGATTAGCCATTTATTTCTCGCAGCGAAAAGAGAGTAAATGATTTCGGACAGCTTTAAACACAATGTTGGAATAAATGAGTACTTCCTTTTTAACGCTATTCATTGCGTACTATTTAATTTTCTCCCTTCCAAAGAGCCCCTTCTGAGATGAATAATGAGCACACAATGTGGCTCAATCTGTGGAATTATGATAATAATGAGACATTCGAAACCTATAATGGTTCTCGCTCGTTCATTTGCAGATTTTTAAGTGCCTTTCTTCCTCGTTTTTTATGTTTAGCTGGCGCAAATGACTTTATCAATAATTTACGATTTTATTTCTTTTTAATTTATTTGAGAAGAAGGAAAAAAAAAAAATGCATCATTGTTAAAGTTAGAAAAGAAGGCAAAGCCTAATGATAAATCATTCCATTTTTCCCTCAAGAGGCCAGTATCACGTGACCTTTTTAATGTTTTCGATCAAAATTTTGGAAGTGTTCGTTTTCCGATATTTTCTTTTTTAATTTTTTTGGCATCATCTAAATTCCCATTGGTGGGTAATTGAGTATCGCTAATTGCCCGTTTTGCCTTTGAAGAAAAGGATGAAAAATGGATTTTAATTAGCGTGTGGAAAACTGTTTTTGAAACTGTATTAAAAAAATAATTTTTTTTTTGTTTATATGTGTGTTCGTTTTGTTTTGAGATGGGATTCAGGAATTAAATTTCAAATACTGTTTTTTTTTTTTTTTTTTTTTTAATGTTTACATATTCAGAATGTTAAAAATTAAAAATGTACTTTTTAGTTGTCGCTTTACAATATTGCTTTCAATTAAAGTCGAAAGATTTTTTTAAGTTGTCTATTTACTTACAAAAATGAACTCGAATAAAAAAAAAAAAAAAACTGATTTGTTGGCAGATATTTTTGCTAAAATGCTTAATGTCCGTAATCCAATAATTAAGGATAATTATTCTAACGAGTTTCACCACGTTAACCTATTATTGTACTGTAAAAAAATTATAATTTATCAATTAAATTGATATCTATAAATTATCGTTAAATAAAATTAAGTCTCTTTAACATTGCTGAGTACTAATAAAAGAATTTGTAAAAAAATCCATACTTGTGAAAAAAAAAAAATTAGTGTTAATAAAGTAGCACACATAATATAGCTTGCTTTGAACTATGTAAATCACGGTTTATTTGCAACTAAATTAATGTATAACTAATCAGTTTTAATTCCTTTGAAAAAATATTTTCCAATTAAATAAATTAAATAACATTTAACTATTATACAATATTTTCCAAATTAATAAATTAAATATAAAAAGTATTTAATATTGAAATTCCTTGCCTCAGTTAAAATAGTTTGAATTATATGTAACTACTCAAATTTAATCAAAAGCATATCAAGTAATAAAATTTAAACTAATATTGTAACATTGTAACCGTCCTGCCTCCTACTCGCTGCAAGAGCGCCCCCTGTAGCACTTAAGATAAATGGTCAGTAGGCCTCGAGATTCTCACCCGAGAGGAAGTACAACACAACTTGCGCGCCTGCTGAGAAACGTTTAATTTGCAATCTCTCATCCCGAGAGGACTTATATTTAACTCACCTTGCGTATGTGTTGGCCTACAGACTATCACCCGGACCAGTCTCTTTCGCGCACCCTGCGCGTACCTGAGTATCGGAATTGCGCCTTAGAAGTGGAATCCCTCCACGAATCTATAATTATGTCTTTTATAATTAATGTCTTTAATATTATGTCTTAATTATATCTTTTTATTTATAATTATATGTCTTTATATACTTTTCTTTAAATGTGTTAAATATTGTCTGTCGTTAATTGTAAATGTGTGGTGTTTGTGCGTGTGTAAATAAGGCTGCGAGTTCTCAAACCTGTGCCTCTAGTATCTCAACACAACCACATCCAGTAACAATTTGGTTGCCTAACCTGCACACGACAACATTAAATATATTAAAAAAAAATCATGGTAACTTACTTTTTAATAGCAAAATTAATCTTAAGAAAAGGAGGTCTGAATTATTGATTTCGTAATTAAAAGCTAACAAAAGAATTTGAGAAATTTTATTTAATTTCTGCTTTTTGCATCTAAAGGAAAAAAAATCCGCAAAAATCAATAAAAGGAACGATTTTTTCCCTTTTTTAATTCTTTTAATGTTTGAGATTTAATATTTTAAATGAATTTCTTTTGTTGTTTTTTCATCTTCAGAAATAGGCTCGGTTCTCTTTTAACGTTTAATTTCTATAATTAGTTTTGTGGAATTAAATGGCAGATTATAAAAATTGAGAATTCCGTAGCGTAGGATTATTCTTCATTTCAAAAGAATCTTTTTACGGTTAGATCAGGGGGGGATTAGAATTCACTTAAAAAGGTTTTTTTTATTATTATTTTTCATTTTGAATTAGAAAAAAAAAAGTGCAGATTTTTCGTTATATCGAATAATGGAATTGGCTACGGAAGCGCAAGCCGCAAAATAAATAGTTTTGCGTTGGTATTTTTTAAATTATTGGAATTTTTCTGTGTAGATAAAAAAAAAAGCAAGTCAACTACACGTTTGGCAACTTGATGATAACACTTTTTTTTTTATTTCGAATTTAGTGTTAAGTTTTTCAATTTATTTTATTTATTTTTTTCATTATTTCGCAATTAAATATTTGTATTTTTTCCTTTTATCAATTTTTAAATAATGCAAATGTAGAAGGATATATTTCCTAATTCTAGGATTTCATAATGCACCATGTTCCTTTCATGACTGATGGGGTAGATAATGAATGTAAATTATGAGAATAATTATTTTCACTATTGTTAAATCACGAGAAATATAATTATGGTACTAATAATCATTAGATCTTCAAAAGAATTCCACTCGTAATCATTAGATCTTTTTCAAAAGAATTCCACTCGTAATCATTAGATCTTTTTCAAAAGAATTCCACTCGTAATCATTAGATCTTTTTCAAAAGGATTCCACTCGTAATCATTAGATCTTTTTCAAAAGGATTCCACTCGTAATCATTAGATCTTTTTCAAAAGGATTCCACTCGTAATCATTAGATCTTGTTCAAAAGGATTCCACTCGTAATCATTAGATCTTTTTCAAAAGGATTCCACTCGTAATCATTAGATCTTTTCAAAAGAATTCCACTGTAATCATTAGATCTTTTTTCAAAAGATTCCACTCGTAATCATTAGATCTTTTTCAAAAGGATTCCACTCTAATCAAGATCTTTTCAAAAGGATTCCACTCGTAATCATTAGATCTTTTTCAAAAGGATTCCACTCGTAATCATTAGATCTTTTTCAAAAGGATTCCACTCAGAATCATTATGAGTGCAATCCTTTTGAAAAAGATCTAGTCATTAGATCATGAAAATAAAGATTCCACTCAATCATTAGATCTTCAAGATGATTCCACTCGTAGTCATTAGGCCTTGAAGATGAGGATTCCACTCGTAGTCATTAAGGTCTTGAAGATGAGGATTCCACTCATAGTCATTAAGGTCTTGAAGATGAGGATTCCACACGTAGTCATTAAGGTCTTGAAGATGAGGATTCCACTCGTAGTCATTAAGGTCTTCAAGATGATGATTCCACTCGTAGTCATTGGGTCTTCAAGATGATTATGATTCTCATTACCTTTTGATGAAATGATTATTATAATTGTAACAATAATAATGCTAGTAATTATAATAGAGCTTATGGTTTTTTGTGTATTGTGTGGACTTTATATAAATAGGATTGCTCCATTATTCCTAGATATACAGTCCATTCTAGTGAAATTACCTACATTGGGCATTTTTTTTTTCTTGGTTGAGTTACGCAGACCCTAAATTCACAAGCATTCTTTTTTTTTTTTTTTTTTTGTAATCTACTTTTCTCAACATTGTTTTTTCGATGTAAAATATGTTATTATGCGGGCAAATCCGTTAAAAAACTAAGAAGAGTGTCGCATATAGGATTCTTTGCTCGTCTCGAATAAAGAAATTGATCACAGAAGCGTAGAAAGCAGCCGACACATAAAAACAGAAACTGTGCCTTCGTCGTTCTTAGTGTTTTTGTTCCGTGTTCATAATGCGGATGAGTTGCGGAAGGGCATGTTTGGCTGCCTTCTGCAGATATAAGGTTTCCTTTTTGCTTTATGAGGCGGAAAACAGAAATCCCCTACCCCCCCTCCTAGGTGCTGCACTTGTGTAAGTGCGTGGGTTTTTGTTAATGGAAAGAACCTTCTGTTTTTTTTATGTGCATGTTGTGTTTCATATAAAGTTCTATTTGGTTTATTCGACATTAATGGCAGTCTTTTGATCCTCATTTAATAATTATAATAAATAAATAAATTTAAATTTATTTATAATTATTATCGTTAATTATATTTTATTGCCATTTATAATTTCTCTTTTAATTGTACATCGACGGGCTTCCTGCTGTACTTAAGCGTTCCTTGATGGACGAAGGGAGAGGACATTGCCTTCTAGGAGGACTTTTAGGGGTAGCTTACTTGCATTCATTTAAAGTAGGGGAGGTCCCGGTAAGGAGGACTGGAACTCTAGTTCTTACAGTAATTTAATTGTGAGCAAAACAAAGGCTAAATGCGAATAGGTCGAGCCAGCCAGGATTCGAACAGGAAATCTCCTGATCCGTAGTCAAGCGCCTTCTGCGTTGTCCCGCGTAGGTTTGAATGTCTTAGGTACTTTTATTCTGCATGGGTTAAATTGCTCTTCATAAGTTAAAAAATAAAATCACTCATCCTGTCGATCCTAATCATGATGAGATAATAAAGTCATCAAAATATTTTAGTGTCCTTGATAAGTCTAAATTAAATGTGATCGCTTAAAGTAGGGCAAAATCGAGCCCAAAGAGTCAATTACAAACAAACAAACAAACATAGGCAGGTAAAACTAATAAAAGCGTTTTAAAAAGAAACAGGTGAAAATAATAAAAGCGTATTAAAAAGAAAAAATAGAGAGAGGATAATTTTTTCCGAGATTTTCTATTACACACCATCATTGATTAAACAAAACCATAGTGTCGTTAAACGAAGTAAGCAGGTCATGGAGCTTCCATCTCCTTAAGAAAGAACTTTCCGTAAGATTTCATTGCATGAGATTGAAAGTTTTAGGTTCTCTTGATTCCAATATCGGGAGGGAATAAATCGATATTTTCCCCAATACGGCGAGTGGAATAACAACAAAACCCTTTTCCCCGTTCCACTTCACCTTGCTCTTTTTATCGCGCACTGCAGCAGCCCTGCACTCTATATCCAGCAAAAGATGCAAGGAGCGATTCATATTTTAAAACCTCCCCTACAAAAGGAGCTGGAGGGATTTATGTCACATCGGCCAGTGATAAAAGTGGAACTTCTTCACACACACGCACCTAAGGGGAAAAAAAAAAAAAAAATTCCCAGAAGAATATATATATAAAAATGTGGCGAGCCAAATTTATGGTGGGTATCTTAGTTCGAATAGCCAACCGGCTTTAAAATCCTCAACACTTTTTGAAGAGGGTTGTTTATGGTCTTTCTTTCGCCCAGTTTTTATGGGATAAGCATTTTTATTGCCAGAGGGGGAAAAGCCCGGAATGGATGGCAAGTTTTTCCCCAACTTTTCTTTTAAGGAGGGAAAAGTCCCGTTTAATGCACCGCCACTTCATAAAAAAATCCTTTTTGCCTTTGAATATGACTCTGCAATGTTTCAGTATTAAATTCCTCGCTGCTGTTGTTGTCGTGTGGCCAGGTTGGAAACTCGATTGTCTGGCCTCGTAATGGATAAGATAGGGAGTTGGCGCGTGTTTTCCCCATCAAGATAAAAGCTTGTTCTTGTAAGATGTTTGCTGGAAGTGGGCTTTTTTTATTGGCTACTTTTTTCCCCCTGTTGTTGCCGGGAATATTCGTTTAGTAGGATTAGTTCGGATTTCGTCGTGTTCTCTACCATGCTCCTTGTACTTATTTGTTTCATTAATAATTGTTATACAATAAAAGACCAATTAAAAATAGTTTAGTAGATTGTTAGCAATTTTTTTAATATAAAAATGCTGAAATTTTATATTTAAAATATTTTAAAAACCCCATTTAGTTCGACTACTGATTGTGTAAAAAAGCAAACATCCGGCTTAAAGGTGAAAATGGATGAATCTATTACTTATTAATAGTGCGAGTCAGACATACGCGGCGGAATGCAATTTGGAAAGTAAAAAGTTACTTATTGGGAAATTTTTTTTCCTCTAATTTTTCGGTGACCTGATGAAAGCCCTCTGGCCTTTGCTATCATAGGCTTCAGGTTAGAATCCTGGCTGTGGCATGGATGTTTGTGAGTGGTTCGAAATCCACGTTAAACTATAGGCCCCGGTCTAATTAACTTAAACTGTGCAAAAAATTACCATAGAGCGACAAACCAAACCTCTAATTTTTCTTTTAAAATTATGTAATTTAAAATTTTAATTGTTAATTTCAATTATTTTTATTGCAATTAAAATCCCTCCTCAATATAATGTCGTACAATATCTAATTTTATTATTAAATTATTAGTTCAATGATTTTGTTGCATTGGAGGAATATATTTTATAAGTTAAAATTACAAAAATAAGTTTGTTAAAATTTTAATTTTTAAAAAATGTGCAAGATTTTCAATATCTGTTGTTTTCTTATTAAAAGTCGATTCAGCAACCTTTACAGACTCGTGTTTAACGCTTTAAATTGCAAAATAAAATAAACGAATACTAAAGTATCCTAAGGATTTTCACAGAATTGATTGTCTTGGATATTTTTTTATAATGAAACTTTTTTAAATGATGGCATGAAACTATTTATTACAAAAATAGTAATATCATGATTTATATCTTAAACACAGATAACAAAGTTCTTGTATGCTATACCAAATGTCCATGTAACTAGGCTTGCAGAGAAATGTCCCCGAATTGTAGATTAATCCAATCAAATTCAAATGGCACGGAGTGATAGTTTCGCTGGCGATAATAGCTCTTGCGAACTGAATCGCGTATTTAAATTGCGTAGTCGCTTTTAGCAGATTAGAGATCTGCAGTCGTGTATAATTTTGGAGACTGATAGTGTTTCTTGAACAGAATATTCATCAATTGCCTCTGATATTCGGGACATATTTACTAGTGGTAGTGCCAACTAGATAATTATTATGGGAAGATACGGTTTCTATTGTTGGATGGCTATAATTATTGCTGAGAATAATAAAAAACAAGTAATATAAAAAAAAAAAAAAAATTAAAATCAATTCCTACTTTTTAGGTTGAAATTTTCTTCTTACATCTGACGCCATCTATTGGTAGATACATGCAACTTAAATCTAAAAAAAAACAATAATTAAATTTAATTAATATATATTTGAAACATCCAGTGTCATCCACTACAAGTTAAAAAAATGTATTTCAACTTGAGTGGATGAATAAAAAATATTTTATATATAAAAAAAGTATAAATATATCATATAAAGTATATATATATATATAAATTAGATGGTGATTGTGACACCCACGTATTTGCATACATGCTCTTCTTCATTGGTCATGGAAATGATGGCCACATTTTTCTAATTGTGTTAGAATTTTAAAATAATTTTTAACATTTAAAAATACTGGATGTATTTTAAAACCTTTTTTGACAGAGCTAAACTTAAGTAACTAAACGTTTGTAGATAAATATTGCTCCTTAATGCTTTTCACTTTTATCTAAATTAATATAAAATCATATTCTGTATTACCCATGGTATTGCTACTTGGTATCGGCTACTGTTCCATTACGATGTTATACAAAAATAACACGCTCCTCAGGATAGCATCTGAGGTGATGGCATCAAGTGCTCCTTCCCTCTTCATTGAAAAGTTGCTTCTGATTTTTTTTTTAAATTTTGTATTACTAAAATTCCTTTTGAGTTTCAATAATATATATATAGAAAAATTTCAGAAAAAAATATTTAATACTTAATTTTTGTCACTCAGCGAAATCTTTAGACATATTGGTTAACCAAACAAAAAATTTGTTGATTCTTGTAAGAAAGTGTAATAGTCGTGGCATCTAGAGCGCGTCTAGGAATTCACTTTGTCCATTTCTGACAAACAGATAATAACGATCGATTGGAAAATGTTATAGAATACTTATTTGATCGTTTTTATTATTTTGTTAAACGTTGTTTCAATTCGATTAGGCCTGTTATTATTTTTTTTTAAAAAAAATACATACTATTTTGATTTTAAGACTTTCTAAGATGGTGTAATAATTATAACATCCAAGGAAGTGTAATAGTTATGACATCTAGAGTTACCCTAGGAATTCCAGACAGACAGGAGCAATCGATTGGAAATTATTATAGAATAATATTTTCTTATTCGATCGTTAAAATATTTTGTTAAACGTTGTTTCAATTCAATTGGGACTATTATTATTTTTTAAAAAATACATACTATTTTGATTTTATAGATTTTGAACACACGAAGTTTTTGTTTTTGTATAACTTCTCTGATGCGCTTAACGCAAATTTACATAAATTTTAGGATTCAAACTGGTGCTTAGAATGGCGCGAGTGGCTTACCCATACTAAGTCTAAGCTCACACGGCGTAAAAAAGATTGAAGCCATTCTTCGACTCTTACTAATGCATCCATGTAATTTATTCATCCAGTCATTTGCGAAGAGTTAATCGCATGAATCATCCAGTCCTTCTCGTTTAGAAACTCCATAAACAGTCCGGGCGCGGAGGATAGTTTGTCCGGCTCTATTGTGTGCTGAAAAATTCCGCCACCAGACTCCAAGCATATTGAAGGGGAGGGGGACATAAAGTATCTTGAGGATATCAATCACTCCCACATTGTGCTTTTGAAAGCGACAGAATTTGCGAGCGTCGATGGCGCGTTTTATTGCTTAATTTGCATCGCTTTTGCTCGCTCTGCATAATTTTCCCATTTGTTACACTTGCGGATTTCGGATTCCAAGCTTTTGTGAGGAAATAAAAAAATAGGAATGAGTCTGGTGGCGATAATGTAGTTTAGCCGTTATTTCGTTAACGTCTTCCACTAGGATTTCGTTTCGCTTTTTAAGAAGTAGAGATTTTCCAAACAGGTCGTCCAATTATCCTCATTCTGCATCATGGGGCCTGACGGCCGAGTGGCTAGCGTTCTGACGCTCAGTACCACAGGTTTTGGGTTCGATTGCCGGCCGTACCATGGATGTTTGTAGTGATTCGGACAAGATTTTACAAGATTAAATCTGGGGCCTTTGGTACCACAGGCTTTAGGTTAAAATCCAGGCGGTGGCATGGAGGTTTGCAAGTGGTTCGGAATGAAGCTACCAAACGAAATGTTACCTTTCTTTCGCTCATAACTATAATTTGCTTTACTACTACGCAATGGATATATTTATAATATATAGTGGGATATATTTATAATATATATATATATAATTTTTTATAATATATATATATATAATATTTAGAGCGTTATTTTTCTGAATGGTACAATTTTTGGAGATATTCACCTACCAAAAAAAAAAAAAAAAAGGTTTTGTAGCTATGGAGCTAAAGTTAAAATTAATTAAGAGATATGCAAAAATTATGTTATATAAAGCAATCATTAAATCTGTGGTCACCTATGGATCTGAGACTTTGACTAAATCACAAGTTGAACAGTCGGCATCTCAGAAATATGTTTATCACTGTGAATTAGCAGTGATCTTCCAAACAAGTTGCCCAACTATCTGCATTCCTTATCTAATCTTCCCATTTTACAAAGCTACCGACGGAAATGTCACCTTTCCATTTACAATAACTAAAATTTGATTTACTACTGTGCAATGGATATATTTATAACAAATAGTGGGATATATTTATGATATTGAGTGCGTTATTTTTCTGACTGGTGCAATTCTTAAAAATATTCAACTACAAAAAAAAGTTTTGTAGCTATGGCGCTAAAATTAAAATTAAGAGATATACAAAAATTATGTTTTATAAAGCAATCATTAGACAACTAACGTGCTCGTGGACTTCATAAGAGCAATTGGGCTATCTTTTGAACGAAATGCTCTAAGAAATAAGTTTGGCAATGAGAATGGATTGGGGAGGCAACGACATAATTTTAAATTATTACAGGTTATTTAAGGAGGCAGATATCATTAAATTCATCAAGATAGGACGTATGACGATTGTGGGTAACATCTGCCAAATGGACTTCTCATCCTTGACATTTAGGATATTCAGCTATATACCTTTTGGAACTAGAATTAGGGGTAGGCCCAAGTTGAGATGGACCGATTGTGTGGAGGCAGATTTTTAAGTTTTACGAGTTACTAACTGTGGAAACTGTCGCAAAGTAGAGATTGGAATGGAAGAAGGTCTGGAAAGGTTGGCCTTGGACTATCGAGTTAATAGAAAAAAAGAAGCTATAGAGCTATGAAATATTGCGAAATTTGATAGAGCACAAGAATTCAATGGTGCGCTACAATGAGTTTATCTCAGCATTGGCAGACATATATTTTTAAATTAAAATATTTTATTATCCATATCATTATTGAAAAATTGATTTTGGTATTAAGAAATTCCGTTAATTTTATATCCCGTTGAAACCTTATGAGAATATTATTTTTTAACGCTTAGCATAAAATTACAATGAAAATCTGTTACATTACTGAATAGTAATTTTTAAATATATTTTTTCCCTATGTACATTCTAAAATATAGTACGTTTTAAATTTTATTTTTAAGATTGTGCATTATTGAAGTATATTTTGAATGAATAGAGTTTTTGTAACGTACAAGACAATACACTTGCCTTATTGCAATGTAATTTTCGCATTTTTTTTAATTCTTTCGTTCTAATATATGTTAAGAAATCTCATTCGCAAAATTAAGTTATTATAGGTGAAATTACATGCTTCTAAAACTCACTTAATTAGAAGAGAACAGCCCTATCTAACTTCAGAATTTATGTAATATTCATTATCATGCCAAAATATGTGTGAGCTAAAATGTTATTTCTAGCAGCTACTCTACGGTATCATTCAAATACAGTTTATATTACTATGATATATTCCATAGATTCATTTGAGAAGCATTAAATAACTTCTACATATAATTTACGCTAATTTATTTATTATGAATTTTATTTTCACTGAATCTTTAATGCTAAATCAAAAGTTGGAAGATATGACGCCATTTTTTAATCTCGCAGACTCTATTTTAAAGAATTTTTATTCAATTCCTACTATTAGCTCACACTCTCCCTATATATATCTTGTTCACATTTTCAATCGTTCATAAAATACTTTTTATTCATCCATTCAAGTTCAAATACATTTTTTTAACTTGAAGTGGATGACACTTGATGTTAATACAGTTTTTTCAAATATTAATTCAGTAATTAAATTAAATTCATTCATTTTAGTTTTTTTTAGATTTAAGTTACCTGTATCTATCCATAGATGGCAGCAGATAAACTCAAAAAAAATGAATGAAAATTATTCAGAAAGGACTTTCTGCAATAGAGTGAAAAAAAAGTAGGAATTGACTTTAACAATTTGTTTTTTATATTACTTGTTCTAATGGAAACCGTCGTTCTCTTCAGATTTGTCTCCCCCGATGATCCGTGGCACGTGAGGAACAGGATGTGCTACATGATCGTGACGTCCCGCACGCTCCTCTGGACTCTGCTGACCATGGCCACCACCCTCGCCATGGTTGCCGCCGTCATCACGCCCACCTGGCTCATCGGCCCCTCCAGGAGGCTCAGGGGCAGGAGCAAGGCGAGCGCCGAGGACGACATCTTCACGCCGTCTCTGGGTAAGGTGCGATTCCTCTAACGTGCACTTGGTGTTTTGCCATCGCCATTTTAATCACGTGTCAGTGAATTTATTTTAGTATTAGCAGGCATATATTTTTTTTATTAAAACACTATTTTATTATCCTTATCATTATTGAAAAATTTGCTATTAAGTTTAAGTTTAAATAAGAGAGTTTCGTTAACTTTTATATCCCGTTGAAACCTTATGAGAACACTTTTTTTAATGCTTAACATAAAAATACAAAGAAAATGTTCTAAAAAAGTTCGTGTTTGTAAAATTGTTTTTAAACAGTTTTGTTTCAGAAATTTTTTTTTTTATTTAAACCATAGTTAGCATACGTAGTTAGAATAATGATCAATGATTTTTTTTTATCGTGTTTTTTTTATTTTTATTATAGAATTTCAAATATAAATAATTAGCCATTCGGTTTAAAATGCAGGATGACCATAAAGTGTCTTTACAATTTTAAAAATTTATTGGAAAGGCAAATAAGTGAAATTTTTTTCAAAATGAGACGCATCCATTTAAGTTTTTCTGACTTATTTAATTTTACTTTAATACAACTGTATGTGGGCACCAATAGTTACAGATCAAGTTGTTAATCTATTTCTTTCCAAGTTCGCTGTCGTCTACGCTCATCCATGCCATGAGTGATCCTCTGTTGTAGATAAGTCACGTCCCTTCCCTTTGTTCGTTATCTTTAACATAACCCTGGATACCTCGCACACCAGATATCACTCCTCGCCTTCTTTCCATGGGGTTATGTTGAAGATATCGAACAAAGGTTCTAGATATGACTTATC
This sequence comes from Caerostris darwini, assembly GCA_021605075.1. Taxonomy (NCBI): domain Eukaryota; kingdom Metazoa; phylum Arthropoda; class Arachnida; order Araneae; family Araneidae; genus Caerostris; species Caerostris darwini. Next base: position 64,512 of record BPLQ01008099.1, on the reverse strand, counting down.
TAAATCATAGGACGGCATTGCCACCATTGATGAAGATATGCTACAACGAAAATGGCAAGATGTCGTCTCGATGGACTTCGTACAACAAATGTATTAAATTAAATTTAAAATGAGACCATAAAAAAACCCTCAAATGTATAGTATGTTTCACTTTGTAATAATTTTCTTATATCTTTTCATTTGCCTTTTGTAATAAATTTTTGAAATTGTAAAGAGGCTTTTTAAAACTCTTTATAATCCTCTGATGTCAATAAAAATGTCTTCACTGTGAGTCATTAAAAAAATAAATAGCCATAGATAAATTCAAGCTGTCATAAGATATACATTCAAAAGCCAAAACATTATGACCATCCCTACATTTTTGCAATGAACTCGCCTGGATGACGTGAAGGCACGTGATCAGGTGGAAGTGGTATTTAACTGGTATTAATCCATGCCAAGGCGGGTTAAAGCCGTGTTGCGCGCCAAAGATGGGCCAACTCGTTATTGACAGGTGGTCATAATGTTTTGGCTCTTCAGTGTATAATACCTTTCTCCTTGCCCATCTTCGGCCTGATGACCAATTGGCTAGTGTTTTGGCCATACTTCAGGCTCGTATCCTGGCGGGGGCATGGATGTTTGTGAGTAGTTCAGAATCCACGTTTAACTGCAGGCCCCGGTCTAGCGGCACACCAAACCAAAATAAATCAAATCAAATCAAACCAAATCAAATCTCCCATCTTTTGTTTATTAAAGGACATGGTCAAATGTCTGCGAAACAGTCTGAAATCGCGATAGAATTACGTGATAGTTGTCAGATGTACGATATCATGAGTGAACTCGTGTTTGCCATCATACAAATTAGTTCAAAGTATTTGTTTTATCACAAAATTAAAACTTAATTTCTATACGAGTTAATTCATTGTGTTCAAAAAGATACAAGTGTACTCGAAATGACCCGTTAAGGGATTAAATATTTCTTTCTCTAAATAGTCTTGCTACCTTTTCGAAAACTGTTTTCAAAAGATGTATTATTTGATCTGTGTTATTCAGCAACTTGGACGACACATTCAATTTTGTTACTCAAGTACACCCCAAAAATATGGTGGGGGAGTACTACACAACACAAAACATTGTTCGTAGGAACCATTAATCTCAAATTCTGGTGATCCGAATATTCAGAAAGGGAAGGCGGACGATAATTTGGTGAATGATAATTAAGAATCAATGGTGTGCACTCTTTGTTTTCAAGCACGCTGTGTCTTGTTGTGATGAAACGATGCCTCGAGTTTTGCGGATTCCTTTGAAATAGAGTAAACCGCCTCCGTAACATATCATTTATCAACAACTCTGAGCAATTGGCCACCATGAGGATAACTTTCTTATGCTCCGATGTTGATGCAAAATATTATTCAATATTGATGCTTATATCATTATAATGGGGCCTGACGGCCGAGTGACTAGCTCTCGGTGCCACAGGTTTTATGTTCGAGTCCCGGCGGTTCCATGGATGTTTGTAGTGGTTCGGAATCCACTTTAAACCGTAGGTCTTGGTCTAATATGGATGTAGAGCTCTGGGCGTAGGGCGATGGGCGTAAACTGGGACAAAAAAAAGTCTCCTGTCTCGTAATCTGCCATTTGGCAGGCAGGTTTGGCCCATCATGAGGCTGTAGGACCAATGAAGAAGGTCTTAAAATACAGAATTTTAATTTTGTTGCTGCTAATTTTTTTAAGATTGAATACTCTTTTTCAATTCCTTCTATTAGCTCACACTCTCCCTACATATATATCGTGTTCAAATTTCCAATCGTTCATCAAATACTTTCGTTCATCCACTCGAGTTCAAATACATTTTTTTTGAACTTGCAGTGAAGGACACTGGATGTTTTCAAATATTAATTCAGTAATTAAATTTAATTCATTAATTTTAGTTTTTATTTTTAAGTTGCATATATCTGCCAATAGATGGCGCCAGATAAACTTAAAAAAAAATGAATGAAAATTATTTTTAAAGGACTTTCTGCAATAGAGTGAAAAAAAAAAAGTAGGAATTGACTTTAAATTTTTTTTTTCTCATTGCTTGTTTTCATAATAGTATCAGTTGATGATAATTTGTCCCATAATAATAGTATCATAATAAATAAAGTGCAACATTTATTATAAAGACATATTAAACAATTAAATAAATTACACTTAAATTTTATTTGCAGTGTTCAGATGGCTTATGGATTTTTCAATAATTTTGTTACGGTATTTTCGCCGTTACAAAATAACGGCGCGCGGTGCCACAGGTTTCGGACTCGAGTCCCGGCGGTGCCGTGTATGTTTATAATGGTTCGGAATCCGGTTTAAACCTTAGGTTCCGGTCTAATAGGACTGTAGAGAGTTGGGTGTAGGGCTAAATAAATAATAAAAATAAAAAGCTCCAATATTTAGATATCGAGGAAAAAGGTTTTAGTAACCCTTTTTTTTAGTTAAGTTAATTTTTTTAAAATTGAAACGCTCCCAAGAGGTTTTGCTACTGATATTATGTCCTTTAGAAAATGTTGATCTGGAACTATGACTTTACAGCAGCCAAAGCGGGAAAATGGAGGAATCGGAATTCGTAAAAAAATGGAGAATTTCTCACCCATCTGAAAGAGAGTTAATTACTAAGGGAGTTAATTTTGAATTCCTGACGACTGAAATCTGCGACCATCAAATAGTTATTTCTTCAAACAGTTACTCTTCAATCCGCTCATCCTTTGGTACTACAGGTTCGAATCCTGGCGGTGGCATGGATGTTTGGTAGGGGTTCAGAATCCACGTTTTCAACTGTAGGTCCCTATCTAATTAGCCCAAAATGAGCACAAAATGGACCGTAGAGCGACCCACCAAACGTCATCCCTGCATTTCTGGAGAATCTGTGGTATTATTTAAAATGAAATAAGGGGCTTTCATTGGTGTAGTTTTACATAAGTGGATAGGACATGCTTATGTTGCTCGAATTAATAAAAGTTGTAGAAATCGAGAACCAGTTATGAGGATTAAGATCCAAGGCAATTCCCCCAACTTTTTTTTTCAATTCCTTCTATTAGCTCACACTCTCCCTATATATATCTTGTTCCCATTTTCAATCGTTCATAAAACACTTTTTTATTCATCCACTCAACTTCAAATACATTTTTTTTGAACTTGTCGTGGAGGACACTGGATGTTAATGCAGTTTTTTCAACTATTAATTCAGTAATTAAATTGAATTCATTAATTTTAGTTTTTTTTTAGATTTAAGTTGCCTATATCTACCCATAGATCGCACCCGATAAACTTAAAAAAATGAAAATTATTTATAAGGGACTTCCTGCAATAGAGTGAAAAAATAAGTAGGAATTGACTTTAATTTTTTTTTTTTTTTTTTATATTACTTGTTTTTCTGCTGATTGGCCCTTTTATTGCCCAGTTCCAAGCTGGAGCGGAATGCAAAACGAATGGCTCCTCGCGGTGCCGTTTCACCGAAATGAGCCCCGTTTTGCTGTGGCTGATTATTAACATAATGTAATTGGCTCATTGGCGTCATGAATGAGTCAACAGTGGCAGATGGGGGAGCCATTTGGCTTGCATGATTGAGCAGTTGGCGACTGTTTTTTTTCCCCCAATGGTTGTTTGGAAGCCAAAGTGATCTGGTTAATGTTTCAGTTCCATAATAGAAAGAGCTAGCTCGAAACCTAATACGTGAAACATAACCAAAAGCCCAGTAACTTTGCCACTATCATTTACAATTCGCGGACCAGATGGAAATGCGTCAATTTGATAAACTTTATTGAAAAAAATTAACAATTAAACGTCGACTGAAACTATCATTCTGGAAATATTAATTAAATTTGTGTACCCATTCTTTTCCGTTAAATAATAAATTTTGTTTTGTAGAACTGAACGCTGTCTGAATATTTGTATTGTAACGTCTCGGCCTATATTAGACCTATCACGACTCCAAGAAGAGGGTCACTTTCAAGTTCATGGGAACACTTTAATTTTTATTCACAAGCACCAATATATATATAATGTACTCTGGATTATTATACAAAGAAAATAAATTAAAATTTGATCACAAATTTACGATTAAATCACAAGTAAAGTCTGTCAAGGTATTCCAAGTATTTGCAGAGTTCTAGAGTCTGCGTCGAATCTAATTGCCTGGTCTGCTGCAGACCTTAATAATCACACGGCATCATATAAGAAATCACAAGGGATTAATTTCGAAACACAAGCGGAAAATATGGCCTATTCAGTCACTTCAAAGAAAAAAAAACAGTTCTGGTCGACTCGTCGCAGAACTCTATTCTCCAAAAACATCTCTTGAAGAAAATCCGTCAAGAGTGGATCGGAGCTCAACTTTCCTCACTTCTCATTGGAGTAGACATTTCTCCGCTCATGGTCTATCATCATTCACGATGCAACAACTCATGGCGTAGTCTATATTCCATCTGTAATTGTTTCGAACTATGAAGGTCGCACAGAAAATCACTAATTTCATGATGTATCCTTATACATGACACCGAATATCTGCTGTCAAATTTGAGTGACAGGTTGTTCTCATGAGTACAAAACACTAAATGCATGAAATATAACTATCCACAATAAAGCTCGTCTGCTGTCAAATTTGAGTGATGGGTTTATTATATATTTTTCGAATATACTTTCCTCTCTTGTTTAAATAAAATGTCAAAACTCTTCTCGTGAGAATAAAATGCTACATTATACCGCGCCGTACTACATTTTCGTATCTTGTTTATAAACATCGTTTATTCATTTTGTATTGTATAATCTTCCGTTTCACTTTAGAAAAAAAAAATATGCTATTGTTAGTTACTTTTCTTATGATTCATTTTAATTCTATAATTAAGTTATTTTAACTGAAATATTTAAAAATTTTTGCCATCTTATCCTTTTAAATGGTAGTCATTAGCCCCTGAGTACAGGGTTGAAGGCTGGATAAAATGCACGACCGGGAATCATGATGATAAATTTGTATGCCATAAAGTTCTTCCTATGGACTCGAGAAAGGGGCGGATACAACCACCCAGATGTAAGAACTAAGAATGCATCCGGAATCGCACTGAATATCAGTCTTTCTAAACCTCTGATTGATACTTTGATGTAGAATATAATTTCAAATCATTGTAGTTGTAATACGAATTGGATCGAATATTTTTTTAAAACATCTAATATTAATTGAAATGTATTTTAAGATTTGTTTTTTATTCTAAAAACTATTCCGTAATTCGTAGTTTCTTTTATAAAAAAAATCATGATCTATGTATAATAATAAATAGTAAATTTTAATTTTATGATATTTGTGAATTAATATTTTCGTTAAGGTTTCAGTTATTGTGATGAAAATTCAAATTATTGTTCATTAAATTTTTTTTTTTTTTTTTCCAGAGAAAAAAAAAAAAAAAAAAAAATGCGAATTGCTAATTTCTCTGCTTGCAATGTTAAAGAATTCGTTTCTAAAATTTTCTTCTCATAAGTATTGATTTTTTTTGCATTGTTTTTATGCAAACATAAATATTATTCTATGTGTTCTATTGTAGAAATTAAATTGTATCTCGTTGTTTTCAAAAACCTTTCTAATGCTACGAAAGTTTACTTTGAAAAACAGCCTTAAACCTTCGCCGAAGGCACATTTCGCTCACAATGGGCATTTTTGTTAATATTTGCTTCAAGTGAGAACTAATTTATTTTCGCATTCCTGTTATTAATAATTCTTTTGATACGTGGGACATTGCGTAGCGCAGGTTTAAATTATTTAAAATGTAATAACGTCTCGTTTTTGGCTGTGTAAACGCGGCTCAAAAGATTTTTATTAAAACGGAGACAAGATTAATAATTAGCTTCTGGGGAAAAGACTTTTTTATTTTTAATTTTATTTTTTTAAGTACAAAAAAAAAAAACTTTTCTGAAATTAAATTTTTTCTTCCTTTTTAGTCTCGCACGCCATTTTTAAAAATAAGACTGCGATTTTAATTCGAAATGGGATATATATGGGAAAGAAAGATAACTATTTTTTTACTTAGATTCATAAATTATAATTCATTGAATAAATGCGATAGCTGATTTTAAATTTAAAAATTTATTATTAATGTCATTTTTTAAATTTTATTAAAATTTGTCGTAAAGATTATAAATATTAATTATAATTTATATTAAATAATTTAGATTTGTTATAAGACGTTCTGTTGGTAAAAGTGAATTATAAATATGCATGTACTTTTTACATTATTAATATTGTACAATATCCAGCAAAAAAGTATCAAGCTTTTAAACATAGTTTTCGGTTTTGTAATCAGTATACCAATAATTGCTGCACACTAATAGTAGCTGCACACTGTAAAGAATTTACATTCCGATGTATTGACGCATCATTTGCATTAAAGAATATTATTATAACTTTTACAGCTTGCATTGTATTTTTATTATTGGTTGCTTTATTACAACTCGTATTGTATTAACAATATACAGGGGGATTATAATTAAAGTTCGTTTATGGAAAGACTATAAAAAAAAGAATCTCAGAATGTCCTGATATTTCACCTGAAGCACTGGGAACGAGTTGGACGTCGGGATATCATAGAGCATTGATGTCATAATATTTATAAAGAAATGTTATGACGTAGAACGAAAAATTTTATCAATATTCGTATACGGAAATTTTTTTTCTTAAATTTTTATTTATTTATTTGCTTTTTTTACGTCATTGGATAATATAACAATTTTCCAACGCATTTTTTTCCTGTCAGAAGAATTTCATTAAAAAAAAAATATGTGAATGCGATATGTGAATCCCTGAAGAGATCAAGAATTATGCTATAATTTACAATAAGAAAAGCATTCTAGTATTCTAAATTGAGTAATTTTTACTGTAAGAATTAACTATAAATAAAGTAATTAACTCTTCCAAAATAAAAATAACTGTTACTTTAGCTGCATTTCATTTGCAAGAAAATAATAAAGACGAATTTAAATGGAAGTCTTTTATTATTATTATTGTCATCCTTATCATCATTATTATTATTATTCTTATTATTCTTATTTAAGATGTTTTTTTCGGTTGAAGTATGTGACCTGAATATTTTAATTATATTGTTCGAAATACACCCTCAGTAATTAACCAGACATATTTGAGACGACCTGTATAGTTTGTAACCAACAAAATTAATGGTTAATAAATTAGGGGCAAAATAAAAAGAAACACGTCAATTTTCTTAATATCTGTAACATAAATGGCTGAAAAATCGCCTAAAATTTAAAATGTGTCGTTTGGATTTGAGTGAGTTTCTGAAATTTTTCTGGAATACATATCCTCTAGAAATATTGGCACACCGAAATGGTGCCCCCCATTCTGAAATTGTGTATTTGGCGAGTCGAGATAGGAACGAACTCGGTTTTTCTTCAGCATTGAATAAAAAAAATACGATTTAAGTTTTAAACTCCAGGGTGATTATAATTAAAGTTCGTTTTTGAAGAGGCTGAAAAAAAAAAAAAAAAACCGTAGAAAATCAAACAGTTATGAAATCATCAGGAAAAGGACATGATAAATTGGCTACTACGACTTGCTCTACACATGTTCAATATGCTGAGGCTGGCGGCTTTGTTGTAAACACTGTTTCAAAAAACGAAGATACTCGGTGGCGTTTGGAATGTTCAGCATCTTACCTCATAAGTCGGACTACCTGGTGAGAGTTTCCCGAGTGTTCTCCCACATTATACTTAAAGGCGGTGTAGTCCCTCCTAAAAAGTACTCCTGGAAGGCACTGCCCTCCTTCTTCAGCGACACGGAACCAGTCTGAGTTCTACATACGGGTGCTCCATCACAACAGAAGCTGCCTCTTTCCTCCATCCATGAGTAGACTACTCCGTCCCACCGCACTGCAGGACACTGAGGATTAGACACAACACAATACTGCTGTTTCGTATATATTATACCTAAAAATATTCTCGCATTTTTTACTTTATATTACCTTTGTTAGGCTGTTCGTGATTTGCATAAGCCTACCGATATCAAAAAAAGTTATGACAAAAAATGCGGATCTCGCCATATTCTTAATTACATAGTTGTCTTAACAAGGAACATGGCGTTTAAAATCTCTTTTTAAGTATTTGAATCTGTCTCTTTTACTCTGAAGTAAACAAGTTTTGCAAAAGTTGATATATAAAGAAAATTATGCAAGTCGTCGGCTTCTTAAACAAATTATGCAAAAGTAGTTGATGTACACTATTGTTTGACTGTGATTCGTGGCGCATTAACAAGGAACATGGTGCTTGCGTTCCGTTTTTTTTTTTCTATTATACTTAAAAAAATTTTTGATTTTTATTCTGTAATAAACAATTTCTGCAAAAATTGTCTATGATGTAAAACATTCTGAATTTGTGATGTGCCATTTCATGCTCTAGTGCAGTTTGCCCACTTGGCTACCTCACCTTCAAGAAAAACGAAATTCAAAACTCAAAAAAACAAAAGAGAAAAAAAGATTCTTTTAAAGTTCACAAATCACGTGCTTTCGTTCTTATGCACTTTTTTTAAAAAAATTTCTATTTTCCAAAAAAGGTTCATACTTTCTGTCACTCTGTATTTTTTGTCTTGACAGTTGTGGTTACATTGCGTTAATTTTACTGGATGGAGGATTTACATTAAATTGTTTGGCACTTGCATATAAAACGATTATTTTAATGGAGACATTGAAAAGTAAAGTGTCCAAAATATTCTCTAGAATTCGAATAAATATTTTTGGGTATTGAAGATGATGAAGAATAACCAAATCAGCAAAAAAAAAAATAAATAATAATCTCTCAGTCAAAAGGCTATAAACAAACAGCATGTGAAAAGTTAAGATATCATTGCACTCCAATTTGGCAAAGTTTGCAGAGCACTAATTTTTAATCTTTTTTTTTTTTTTCTTTCTAATACAGCTGGCAAACACTTAGACAGCTTGGTCTTGAATGCCTTAAGGCAAGCGCTGCACAGACGTTACTCACTTTGCACTACCCAGGGGGCGCGCGTAACTTGAAGATAAGCCACGGACGCGAAGTAACAATGCCCCGCAACGCTCTACGATCCTAATAGACCGGGACCTACGGCTTAAAGTGGATTCCGAACCACTCCAAACATCCATGGCACCACCGGGACTCGAACCCGAAACCTATGGTACAGAGCGCCACAGCGCTAGCCACTCGGCCATTCAGGCCCCTAATTTTTAATCTAATAGAATTAAAAGCAGTAATAAGGAAATGAATTATTTTTTATGATTTTCCAGAACAATCATGATGTTTAAAAGTGCACTACTGTGCACAGTTTTTGAAATGCACATTTCTGTTTACTTTGGAGGTTGAAAGCTGTCTGTGATAGTGTTTTATGGTTAACAAAGTAATTACATTTTAATTTCTACTGGATGCAAGCGCACCATAAAAGTGCTCTGCAAACTTGCTTATCTTTGACCTCGTTTATCATTCTTCTGCCTTGCATGCAGTGATACTGAGTGGTTCCGCATATGAGAGACGTTCTTTGTTTTGGAAATTTCGAACCCAAAAAAATTTATTCAGAATGTTCTGCATTCTAAATGGGCTGCATGCCAAACAATTGGAACATTTTTTTTACCATTGTTTTTTCCCCATTTTCATCTGGACTTTTGCCAGAACTCATTTAATAATTGCTGCCGAAATAATGCGAAAACAGTAAGTTTTTGAAAAGCGAAGGTTAACGAGAGTACGGAGGAAGCGTGATTAAGTGCCTCCGATGATAAATTGCTAAAAGATCAAATTAATTAACATTTTAAAAAAAAAATTAGTTCTGTTTGATGAACGGGTGAAAAAAGTTTTATTGATGGTTAGTATCTGATGACCCCAAGAGTTGTTGTAAATCGGAAATTTTTGAATGCTTAAATAAAAGAAGTCTCACTGATAATTAATATTCTTGGATTAGAAAGGGGATGACATTTTAAACTGGAGTTCGATTTTAAAATAGGATGAATGAATTGACTGTTCAAGTACAGATGGATATATTAATGGTTTGCAATCACTAATACAAAAATAATTTATCTGAAGTTCGAATTATTTAATTACAGAATTTAATTTATATGATTAATTAAAAATGATTAAATTAATTCAGTGAAAAAGTAAAAGTCGATAATATAATAAAGTATTTTTGGAACAGCAAATTTAATCATATTTTGTTATGTGGTAGGTTTTGAAATAGACAGTTCCTGGTTTAATAAGAAAAATCTTTTTTGGTCGATTCAAATTTCAAGAAACTATTTTTGTATAACAAAACTTTTTTTTTTTTTGCATCCTTGCGTAAAGAATCCTTGAGTAAATGTGGCCTGATGGCCAATTGGATAGCTCTCAGGCCGTTGGTACCACAGGTTTCAGGTTCGAATTCTGGCTATGGCATGAATGTTTGTTAGTGGTTCGGAATACACGTTAAACTGTAGATCCCAGTCTAATTAGTCCAAAGTTTGCACAAAATGAATGACAGCGACAAACCAAACCCTTGCGTAACGAAAACATCATTGTATAGCGAATCCATAGTTTTTAATATTGATGGAAAAGATTGAATTGAGAATCCGTATTTTGTTAATACTGATGGAAAAGATTGAATTGAGAATCCGTATTTTGTTAATACTGATGGAAAAGATTGAATTGAGAATCCACAATTTGTTAATACTGATTGAAAAGATTGAATTGAGAATCCACATTTTCTTAATACTGATTGAAAAGATTGAATCGGGAATCCATAATTTGTTAATACTGATGGGAAAAGATTCAATCGAGAACCGCTATTTTTTAAATACTGATGCAAAAGATTGAATTGGGTTTAGATGTAACAAAGATGTACAGATTTGTTAAAACCAAAGACTATAAAAAATCAAGAAAGGTTCTAAGCTAATGTATTTATATTTATTATATATTGTTACTAAGAAATATAATATTAAAAATAACAAAGAATTGCAACCATGCTACTTGCTACACATTGGCAAGAACATGCTTACACGAATAATATGAGGACATGTTTTTCGTACACTTTTATCAAGGTTTCGACAGATTTTCCCATCTTAAATTTGAAAGAAACAAGGCGTCTATAGAAATAGTTTCCTTTTATGTAGAATCTCATTTATTATTCAGTAACACCACGCTAAGACAATGATAATGAAGAAATTTTTATAATGGCAGTGCTATAGTTGTAATCAATTATTTACAATCTTACTCAATAATTAATTTCTTGAAAGATATTCAGGGTCGTTGTTCAACTGAAACGAATGAAAAATAAATGTTGTTAAGATTTTTATTTTTATTTTTAGATTAGCATGCGTTAGAAAAACAGCTAATTAGCGTTCCGCATATTTTATTCCGCACAAATAAAAACACTCATTCTCTGACGAAATTATGAACTCACAGAATAGTTTTAAGAAAATGGGACATGCGTTAAAATATAATTAAGTATTAAAGAAACACAATCTGAAACTGAATTTACTTTAAACAACAACCATTTTTTTCATGTTTTTGCTTGTTTTAACAAAAAGAAATCTATAGAAACGAATGTTTTTCTTTTGTAAAACCAAATCGGTTATGATATTTAAAAAAAAAAAAAACACACTTTTTCTTCAATAATAGACATTTTTAATAAAAGCCAATATATTATAATTGCTATGTAGAATAAATAATTGCTTTCTGAAATAGAAATGTGAAATTTAAAATTTTGTAACCGTGTTTCCTCCTACACTCTCTGGAAAGTGCACTCCCTGTGGCGTTCAATAAAAGTGGTCAGTCGTCTTCGAGACTCTCACCCGAGAAGAAGTACAGCGAAACCACGCGCTTCTGTTGAGAAATGTTTAGTTTATAGTCTCTCATCCTGAGAGGAAATTTATTTAGCTCATCCCAGCATTAGTTTGCCTACAGACTCTCACCCGGAAATTAAGGATATTTCACGCATCCTACGCATGGTTCAGTATCGGGTTTTCGGCTTAGAAATAGTCCTTCCACGAATCAATACTTATCTGTCTTTAAATGTGTTAAATATTGTATGACTCTGATTCTATGTGTGTGGTGTTTGTGCATGAGTCAATAAAGATGCGAGTTCTCCAACCTGTGCCTCAAGTATCTCAACTGGACCACACCCAATTACAATCTGTTTACCCAATATGTACACTTCATAATCACCCTCCGTTATTGAATTTGTTAATATTCATTTCTGCAAAAATATTTTATAGATGTATGTTGACATAAAGTCTATTATTTAAAAACGATTGTTTAATCAACGATAAAAAATTTGTTTCTGGGGAGTTCAAATAAGCGATTACTTTAATATAGCAAAAATTGCTTGTCACATGTCTTATTTTAACTTTGTCAACATTATTCGATACGGAATGTGTTTGGGAAAAGCAACGGATGGATGCATGTATGAAAGTCATACGTGTAACTAATATTTAATAGAAAATTTTGTGTAATTATCGTTAAAAATTGAAGCATTAACGGTATGCAGTGTTCCAAAAAGAGTCGAACCTCCAAATCACTGAACGTATTCGATACTGCCTGATGCGATTCCGATTTTCGGCGAAATAGATACGACTTTTTAAAAGCAAGTTATAGCACCTGTGGTGTTGAAGTTAATAGCTCTAATAAAATGAAAAAAAAAATGTCTTTTTTCATTTCTTTGCTACTGATTATCGAGACTTAATTATATGTCTTATGTCTAGTTTAATTATTATGTTTTCCAAGAATTTAAACATGAATTTTTTCATGAACTTTCTACCTATTCCGAAGTTGATATAGTTTTCCAAATAAATTTTATTTTGATTGCAAATAAAAGAAAATATAAAAAAAGTGTTACCCATTTTTACTTTGGAAAATAATTATATTTACTACTTTATACACTTTCTTTGTCAAATATAACTTTAAAACAAACTCTTTTACAAAATCTATACTTTCTTATTGGGGCCATATTTTTAACAAAAATGCATTTGTTAAAATTGCATTTTAATTCAATCATCGTTTCCGTTTATTTAAGATGGGGAGATATCATAAAAGTCGATGAAGAATAGAAATTGGGTTTCTCAAGTTACTGAAAATTTTACATAATTTAAAATGAATTTATAACTTAAATTTATTTTAGCGATTTCAGACGGCAGATGCAAACGAAATGTGATATTTCCATGATGTAATGTTATTTTATGTTCCGTCGGTTTCTTTAAATTAAAAGCTGATATTTCTGAATTCTCAAACAATCGTCTTTTTATTATCATGGTAATGCAGTATACAGATCTCAAAAGTAGGACCAATTCAATATGCCTGAAGTTTCAATCTTTAAGCACATAAATCAATGAAAAATTTATTATCTAATGGACTTTGTAGGGAAAAAAAAATAAATAAATAAATATATATATATATAACGAACACACTTTCAAACGAATAGCCAGGCACATTACCCCTACTTGATACCCATTATGTGACGAGTTTCAAGTCCAATATCTGGCATCCCGGATGCACTCTCTATTTTATTCTTACTCTGTGTTTTAAACTGTTCTCATTTTCAAGACTCCAGTTGACTCAATTGAGGACCTCGTGTTCGACAATTTATTGCGGCTTTTATTCGCAAATCGTTCCTTCGACGCTACCAAGTATGTGTTACTGTTGGTGGTCGTAATTTTGAGCATTCATTATAAAGTTATCATATAATTTTGAATTGAATTTGTGAATAATCAATGTTATTTTCGTATCTCATTTTTTTTGTGTTTGTGCCTCAACGCATCCTATATGTATGTTTTAATAAACTGCAGCTCCCCTCAAAGTTTGTGCCATGATCGTTGAATCGTCCTGTATATAATGCAAGTACACTACTGGCCATTAAAATTGCTACACCAAGAAGGCGACATGCTACAGACGTGAAATTTAAACGACAGGAAGAAGGTGCTGTGATATGCAAATGATTAGCTTTTCAGCGCATTCAGACAAAGCAGCCACCGGTAGCGACACCTACAGATCCTTCGCCAAAAGAAAACGTCTAATCCATGGCTCGTCATCATACGCCAGTCACTACGGTTGATGAGCTGTGGCATCGTGTTGAAGCTGCATGGGCATCTGTACATGTACATGCCATCCAATCTCTGTTTGACTCAATGCTCAGGCGCATAAGTGCTGTTATTACTGCCAGAGGTGGTTGTTCTGGGTACTGATTTCTCAGGATCTATGCACCTAAATTTCTAGAAAATTTAATCACTTGTTATTTCCAGTATAATATATTTGTCCAATAAATATCATTGTGTTATCTGCATTTCTTCCTGGTGTAGCCATTTTAATGGCTACACCAGGAAGTTGGTAGTGTACATTTCTTAAGATAATAAAATAGTGTTGAATAGATGCATGTTAAAGAGACAATGAATGTACTGAAGGTCAAAATATGAACGAAAATAGGATCCAAGATAGAGGAAAAGGGTAAAGTTTTAACAGGAAAAAATGACTCGTTGTCAAATCGAACGTTCCAACAGGTGATTTAGACTAGAGGGGGTGTCGGATTTGAAAGGGTTAACAAAACAAATTAAAAATGTTGAGAATGTAGGTGAATTATGTAACCATTCATGAAAAGTTCCATTCCTTTCCAGGCCTATACAACGGCTGTATCAAGGTTCACGAGATCGAGCAGCTGTTCACGGAGAACTGCGCCCCCTTCGTGACCAGCTTCAGCATGTCCTCTGAGGACTTCCCCAACTTCTGGAAGGCCGCCCTGGTGCTGTTCGTGTGCGGCCTGGGCCTACTCTCCTTCACCCTGCTCACCTCGCTCTCCTGCTGCTGCCTCAGGAGCGTCTTCAGGAAGTCCGTGTTCACCGTCTCCGGCACCATACAGGCCATCGCAGGTATACTGTCCCCTTACGATTATGTGGTGACACGCAGACAATCTTGTGGTTTTCTTCAATCTTAATAATATGGTTTCCTTGAGGTAATTTGATAGTCATTACTAAGAGGAACACAGATTGCCGTAGAACAAGCCACATAGTCACTGCAAGATGTGTCAGCCACAGTGCAACAGATCAAATGGTTTGTACATTGTGATATACACTAACACATTTTTTCATCCCTTGGAGAAACTACTTCCATGCTACACATTTTGGAATGTGTGCTGAGCCACTTGCTTGACTTCATGCCGCCTGGACATTAATATCTTGGATTTCTTCTTTTGGGGACACCTTAAATTCATTTAATGAAAGATTTAACTGAAGGAGCCACTGATTGTACCTGATTGTCCTGTTGTACTAAAACGCATACCAGATTTACTTCATGTCTTTAACAGCATTGACATGCTCCAAGAAAATAATAATTTGAGTTGCTCCATTGACTTTTGGCTAAAAAACATTTAACATATAGCACCACTTATTGTTATCATCATCGTCTTCGACGTCACTATTATCGAATGATACTTTACAAGACACTGACGAGAATTTAAATGTTAGATACCTCTAATAAGTCATTTTAAGGATAATGCACCATGGTCATAGGTACACATTAATTTTATCAGTGTTGAAATAAAGTATAGCATAGTTTTAAAGCTGGAACTGTCTCATCACTGTCATCGGTGAAATACATTATCCCGTCACCATCGTAGGGTTGTGTCATAATCGTGAGGGAAAAAAATATTTTTCTTTCAATATATAGGAACATGTTATATTCAAACAAAATACGGGCATGAAATTTCTGTAAATTTTTGGGAAACCTACTGTGCAAATTGTTTATGCTTAAATCCATTAAAAAATCCGTTTTAACAAATGCAATTTAAGCTTTCTGGTAACAGTATAATATGTCATGAAATGATATTTAATGTCGTTCCAAACGTGTTTCGTACAAATCTTGTTTTAGTTGCTTCTTTGACCAGTGACCTCAAATGAAAGCGCAAACTTTTCTCCACAGACAGCTTGTTTTTTTTTTTTTTACTGTCTGTTTATTGCATCCAATTAAATGAACCGGCTAAGCACTCCCTCTTTGCTTTCAACAGTTCAATTAACATTGGTTGCTGAACAGAATTGTGAGTGAAATGAACTCCATTCGCAGAAAACATAGTTTTTAGAGAGATTATATGACAATGATCTAGTTCCACCCATAAAATATTTTTTATTTAGATTACACTCCTACAATTACATTTATTGTGGTTAAAATAAAAGACCACATTGTATCTGAAATAATAACGATTTCTTTATTTTTAGACCAGTATGTTTATTTTAGATACTGATGTCCGTTTTTCCTTTTTTAGCATATATGAATTTCTTTTTATTCTGTTAAAAAACATGCGATAAAACTTAAATTGATATTTGAAATAAAAATTTTATCTTGTAGCAAGCAAATTACAAGACATAGTCAAGGTCTAGTGAAGAGTATTGCAGTTGGTCAAATTTATTGATTCGCAACTTCCTTTAAAATTAAAAAAAAATTTCAGCAACCAATGAAATAGACACTGAATAAACATTAAATATATACAAAATAAATATTCATCTACCAGTAAAATATATACAAAATAAATATTCATCTACCAGTAAAATATATACAAAATAAATATTTATCTACCAGTGAAATATATACCAAAAACCAATTTTTAGCTGTCAGTGTAGTAATACCAAAATCAATTTTCAGCTGCCAGTGAAATATGTACCAAAATCAACTATAAATGAAGTACATACTTCTTACGACAATCATACATGTGCAAAAATATATGAAAATAACATTGTATGAAATCCATGTTTATATAATAAAATAAATCTTTGAAAAAAATATGCGTAAATAATTATAAGAACTATTAATTGTATAAAAGTGTAGTACTTACAACGTTGTAAAAAAAAAAAAAAATTAAAGAAAAAAATATATATTAATATCAGAAAGATAACTTTTTTTCGCATTAAAAGATAAAGTTTAAAAAAAAAAAAGAAGTTAAAAAAAGGTTAATTTTTCAAATATTTTTCATTTCCCCTCAAAATCCTTTCGCGACCCGCATATTTAGAGCCAACGTCCTATTTGGCTACCGAAAAGGGAGATTTTAAAACTGATAAGTGAAGCTCAAAAGTTGTATCCAGGCCGGGTATAGGCGCAATAAATTCATATTCTGAAAAGTCTTTTGGCGTACGTAAAGAGAAGCGAAGGTTTGATCTCCCAGATAATGCACCTAGGGATGTTCTCTCGAAATTCCTTGTACACAAAAAGTCCAATCTCAATTAGAGCAATAATTCTCATGTTAACAATTATTTTTTACATTTTAGTTTGATTCACTCTAAAAGCTTGTTTTTTAGTGTTTTTAAACTATAATTTATTTCAACAACATTAGATCATAATGTTAACGCATAACACACTAAAATTTGCAAATTTTTTGTTTACCACTCATACGATGTCGTTTATTTTTTCGACAGGCCTACTCTTCTTGCTGGGCCTTCTGCTGTATCCTGCTGGATGGGGCAGCCGACGCATCCAGATGGTATGCAGTAGTCGAGTGGCACCCTACTCTATAGGAGACTGCTCTATAGGTGAGGAAGATACCTTTTTCTAGGAAAATATACTACGATCATCGATTGTGTGGAAAGATAAGTATTTGGTTTGAAGGAGGAAACTGAAGAATACATTACTTGTTAGGGGTGCTAGTCAGATATGTACTGCGCAAAACAATTTTGAATGTAAAAAAAAAAAAAATTAACACTTTCGCTGCCATTTCGCGTCAGTGCATAATGTGTCGTCAAGACTAAACAGCCAATCACACGCCAACGCGTGGTGAGAAGTGATATCTAATTTTCCAAATACTTGTTTGCTCAAGAGCTGAACCTCAAAATTTCTTCTCTTCAATTGAGGTGGCCTGATGGCCAATTCGTTAGCACTGTGGCTTTTGGTAACACAGGCTTCAGGTTCTTATCCTGGCCGTGGCATGGATATTTGGGAGTGGTTCGGAATCCACTTTAAACTGTAGATCCCGGCCTGTTTAACACAAGATGATCACAAAGCGACAAACCAAACATCTTCAATAGACAATATATATTAGGTGTGCCTGCTGTGCTATTACAGCGGAGCAAAGGTTAGAAGATAGCTATAAAGATGTGTGGTTTCGATTCTGTAGCTTTATGAGTTATAAAAAATATTCTTATGTTATGAGTTGTAGCGACGAACACACGATTGCAGGGCTTTCGTGTCCCAAAAACAGAAAAATGTAATCTAATAAGTCACTAACAGATGAGGAAATTTAAAATTTGACTACTGAGCTTTCGGATGAGTAACCGAGTGATATTAATTTTGACAGCGAGGAAGTATTCATTCCTCTTTAAGGCTTGCAGGTGGCCAGACGACCAATTGGCTAGCACTCTGGCTGTTGGTACCACAGGCTTCAGGTTCGAATCCTGGCGATGGAGTGGATGTTTGTGAGTGGTTTGGAATCCACGTTAAACTGTAGTTACCGGTCTACTTAACCTAAAGTGTGCAAAAAAAGGCCGTAGAGCGACAAACCAAACAAAGTTTGCAGTAATATCATTGTAATCAACTTATAAAAATTATTTTATATTAAGTATTTGGTAGTGATAAATTATTATACAACTGTAATGCATTCTGTGAGTTATTTTCATTACTTTGTTTCATTTTTACATATCACGTGCCAGCACGTTATTTGCCATTTAGGAAATAATCTTGACTCTAGTGCCCATCACACGCATTGCTGCAGTCAAATTTTTCTACCAGGAAGGCATAAAGGTTACTTAATATTCAGTATGATGCACGTAATCATGTTTTATGGCCACTTTTCAATCCTATTCGTTATAAGAAGTTTTTTTATTTGAGAAAATCCCATTTCTACGGCGGAGCAATAACTATCAGCACATAACCTTACGTGACTGGCAGCTAAAGTGTTAATAATGTGGAATTTTTATTGTCTCATTTTTATTTTGATATGTAATTAAAAATATAATTATTAAAAAATAATATTACTATTGTAACTAAAACCTGTCTGAAATTATCTTTCTCCTCCAATTACACTGTTTGAATAGTTTAGACTAGACCGCTTGCCAATTTTAATCAGTGGTCGAACGATACTGTTGTTCATAAGTAGTGATGTTAAAATTTAATGTTCATTGCCGATTGCATTAATTATATTTGACTTTTGAGGCCTGAATGGTCGAGTGGCTAGTGCTCTGGCGCTCGGTACCACAGGTTTCGGGTTCGAGTCCCGGAGGTGCCATGGATGTTTGTAGTGGTTCGGAATCCACTTTAAACCGTAGGTCCCGGACTCATAGGACTGTAAGAGCGTCACGGAGGAAAAGTCAGACTTCTACCTACGGGTGCTCCATCACAACAGAAGCTGCTTCCTTTCCCTCCATCCATGAGTAGATCACTCATGGGATGTCCGTCCCTCACTGCAGGACATTGAGAATTAGTCGCAACATATTTGACTTTTAAGGTACAAGGCAGAGAGCTTAGTAGAGACAAATTTCTTGTTATCAAAGGTAATGTTGGTCATGATTGCTGATATGCTGAATTCTTAGAATTAGCTCTTTTAAATTCTGTAATTTAAGTTTAGATGTATATAAATATTTGGAAAGTTTAGCTGTATATAAATATTTGAAAAGATGGCAGTAATAATTTAGTTGTTGTGTATATAAGTTTAGCAATAACATATTTTGTTGGCTTTGTAAACTTCTGTAGTGTTCTGAAACGATTTCTTTTCAGGTTGGACCTACTACCTTGCAATCGTTGGGACTGTTGTTACATTTATTTGTTCGTTGCTCTCTATCCAAGCCGAAGTCTCCACATCAAGTACCAAAGTACAAGAGGGCCTGATAGAAGGCAAAAACGTCATCTGTCTCATATGATTATCGTCACCACCATCATCATTATCACTGAATCAACCAAGTTGACTGCATCGCCGATGAAGATGATGCATCGCCACTCATCATTTTTCTTTTCTTGTCTCATCTCAGCTATGTTGGACACCGCACTCCTGGGAAGTGATGTGACAATCTTTCGCTCATGAAACACTGCAATTTAAAGAAAGAGATTTCTGTACAAAGGACGGTGAAAGTGCTGTTCTGCTTTATTAAATTCTTCATGCGGAATCTATTTTCTAAATTATCCTCTTTTACGCGAGTTTCTTTTAAAGCAAAAAGATAACATTTATTCAATTTTATTTATCTGCTTCAAAAATTATATAAGTTGGTATGCTTTTTTTAAATTTAGATTTATTGATTTCGAAATAGCGCTAGTTTAATTTTTCTCATCTGAAAAAGATATATCCCGCAAAGAGTTGTGAGTAATTCTATTCAGTATTCTAAACTTGTTGCATTGAGTGTGTTTTGTTTCAACAGATGCAATTTTCACAACTTGAGCTAGAGAGAGAAATATGTGCGATTAGGGAATGTTTCACACAGTTTGGAATTTTACGTGTAAATAAAATGCGAGAGAAAGAGAATAGTTAAGGTATGAAATATATAAATTGTGATAACAGTTTTTAATATATTATTCGTGTCTTTTGTTAATGAAATGTCTATAAGTAGTTTCAAATATTTGGAACAATGCAAGTTTCTCTGTTCGAATTATTACTGCTGTTTGCATGTGTTATAGTTGAAATATTTGACAAAGTCTACCACGACAACAATTAATAACAAAATTTTGTAAATAAATGCCCTGATTAATAAATTTTGTAATTTGAGTGTTATTCTTTTTGACTTTGTAGCTGATGTTCTTGTGTGTTTATTTTCTCAATCGTCAGGATACTGACTTACTTTCATTCAATCTAAGTTTCAAAATATGAAATGAATTTTATTCTTATTTTATAACGTCAGACAATTCAAACTATATTTCCTTCTGAATCGAAATATTTATGATAAACCGGAATCAAGAAATAATTTTTTAAAGCCACCAAAGAACAAATGAATATCTATTATTGCTATTAGAAATTATAATTATCCGTGTTCTGGTATCCACATTACAGTTATATTAATTTCCTTAAATTTTTTAATATTTTCCTTATATATTTTTATATTTTCCCTATATTTCCACATATATTTAAGATATATATTTAATGTGATAATTCTTCACCACTTTTCGTCTATACAAATGTATTGTTATTCATATCTAAATACATAAAGATTACATAAAAAAAATTGGCAGTAAATATTTAAAAGAAAGTTGTAATGATGTACTAATTTTGTTTTCTTTTTTCATGGAAGTGAAAATTTTTTATGATAAAAATTTAAAAAAAAAATAATCTGCATACATGTCAAATACTATGTAAATGTCTAAATCGGTATTTCTCAATATTTCAACTCCTCCAATCCTTAATTTCTTTCCTACTTTTTAAACATTAACATTGTAACATCTCGTCCTAGGGGCCTGAATGGTCAAGTGGCTAGCGCTCTGGCGCTCGGTACCACAGGTTTCGGGTTAGAGTCCCGGCGGTGCCATGGATGTTTGTAGTAGTTCGGAATCCACTTTAAGCCGTAGGTCCCGGTCTCATATGACTGTAAGAGAGTCACGGAGCAAAAGTCAGACTTCTACCTACGGGTGCTCCATCACAACAGAAGATGCCCCTTTCCATCCATCTATGAGTAGATCACTCATGGGATGTCCGTCCCGCACTGTAGGACATTGAGGATTAGTCACAACAACATCTCATCCTATACTAGACCTATGATGGCTTCAAGAAGAGAACCACTTTCAGCTTCATCGGAACACTTTAATTTTTATTTACAAGCATTTATATACATATATATGTACATTTCATCATCATCATTGGCGCAACAGCCCAATGTGGGCCAAGGCCGTCTACCTACTGGTAGCTTTTGAGACGAGACATGTTTTTCTTTTTACGGAGTAGGGTTGTCGGCTCTAAGACCAACGCTCAACAATCATATGAGACCGGGACCTACAACTTAAAGTGATTCCGAACCACTACAAGCATCCCTGGCACCGCCGGGACTCGAAGCCTGAGGTACTGAGCGCCAGAATATATATATTTATGTTATATAATGCTTGTATTTATATATGCTTGTTATATATTATATAATGTTATATTATATATATTATATAATGCTTGTATATATTTATATTATATATTATTTAATGCTTGTTCACAACCACAATTCACTTCTAGATCGGAGATTTTCAGAGTTCTCGAGTGTACGACGAATCTAATGCACTCGGTGTACGGCAGTCCTTAATTATTGACGACGTGATACACGAATCCACAAGGGGCTTGCTTTGTAAACAGACGGAATCTCGTGCTTGTTCTGTCAGAAAAAGAGAAAACACACCCCATGTCGACTTGTCACAGAGTACACTCTCTCCTTCTCCCAAAACCTCCTGGTGGCCAATTGGCTATCGCTCTGGCCTTTGGTACCACAAGCTGCAGGTTAGAATCATGACGGTAGCACGAATGTTTGAGTAACTCGGAATACACATCAAACTGTAGATCCCTGTGTAATTAGCTCAAAGTGTGCAAAATACACAGTCCAGTCCCATTAATGTGACCCCCTGTCAAAAGCCAGCATAGACACTCTTGTATATTCTGGCTTTAAGTGGAGTGTGGTATTAAGTGGAATGCTTTATAGACACTCCACTGCAATGGGCTACCACCTGCCTTTTGTGATTCGTTATTTCATGTTGGCGTCGAAAATAGGTGATGGTCACATTAATGTGACTGGACTGTGTATGATCGTAGAACGACAAACCAACACCCAAAACCTTCTTTAAGAAAATCCGTCAAGAAAGGGGGGAGGGGTTCAGTTTCCCTCACTTCTCATTGGAAGGGACACCCTCAGGCCATGGTCTATCACCAATTCTGATGCAACAACTCGTGACGTAGTACATATCCCACCTGTAATTGTTTTCTACCTGCGAAGGTATAACAGACAATGGCTAATTTCATGATGTATGATTGTCTATGATACTGATTATCTACTGTTAATATGAGTGATAGGTTGTTATGCTATATCGCTTCTTGTAGGAAAAATGCTACAACATCATTAAATCATAATTATTGAGCTTTTTTATTTTATTTTATGGTCAACTATATATGATTAGCAGGATTATTTTTATATTTTTAAAATAGTTCATATAAATATGCAAAAGATTATAAAAGTTAATATATGCATTGATTTATAATAAATAACAATATAACATAACATATTAAATATTTAACTTCTTACAATTTTTATAATAAAATGCAGATTTCATAGATCATTTTTTGAAGTGTTGCAATTATTAAAATTTTTGGTTTTTTATTGTTAAACAAATGCTATTAATGAATATTTGATTTTTATTTGGATTTGATAGCCAGATTAGCAAAAAATTTTCTCATATAAATGTATCGTTTAAAAAAAATCTAGATAATTTAATTATTTTAAATTCAAATTAGGGAATATTTTATTAAAAATATAATTAAACTTTATGTACATTTATTATTTTTCATTTGTACATATATTTATTTATGCTTTCTTCCACATTTTTTAAAGTTTCTTAATTTTGTTTTCACGTAATTTTTATACCTCCCCCATTTTAATTAATCAGTGCTCTGATGCGAACTCGTGATGTGTTGTCTGAGGACCACTGACGTAAATAATTATAAAGGGATGACAAACCATAAAAGACAGTGCTGCCATCTAACACTATTTCCAAACCCCTCTGGGGAAATCATGGCCGGCTGTAAAATGATCTCCCAGTAAAATGAATACAAATCAATCTTTAACAAAGGAGGCATCTCGTTTTCAAAGTAACTCAAATTTCAATTGTGATGTAGTAAAACTATCTTGAACTAATGATTAACAAGTAATATATAAAAAAAAATGTTAAAGTCAATTCCTACTTTTTTTTCACTCTATTGCAGAAAATCCTTTATAAATAATTGTTACAATTTTTTTGTTTATCTGGCGCCATCTATTGGTAGATATAAGCAACTTAAATCTAAAATAAACTAAAATGAATTAATTTAGTGAATTAATTAATATTTGAAAAAACTGCATTAACATCCAGTGTCATCCACTACAAGTTAAAAAAAAAAATGTATCTGAACTTGAGTGGAGGAATAAAAAGTATTTTATGAACGATTGGAAATTTGAACAAGATATATGTAGGGAGAGTGTGAGCTAATAGAAGGAATTGAAAAAACCAAAGCCAAAACTGAAATATTTTGTTTGGCATTTACTAGAATAAATCTTCAAAGTTATCCAAAGGACTCGGGTTAAATTGGATAAATTATAGGGTTATACAGACATAAATGTTTTTTTTTAATTCCTTATCAAGCTTAAATTCACTAAAGGTGAGGGCACTGGTTTATTTTTAAAATATAATACTTGCTTTATTTGAGCTTGGTTGTTATATTGTTTTGTCGATATGGGTGTCAATATGTATTGATAAATATTTTTTGTATTAAGGTAAAATCGTTGTAATCATTAAATAATTGTGTTGGGGGGGTATATTTTATGTGTGTCCTTTGAAAGGGTGTGTAGGATGGTCACTAACCCTTACCGGGTTCGAATCCAATCTGTTCAAAAAATGATCGGCTTCCGGAAGAAACGTATCTTTTGCCTCAACTGCAAATTTAAACCTCTTTGTGCTGTGTTTTGATTAGTGAAGTCTTGCGAATCTTCAAATCGCCACATGGTCAAGAGCTGAAATGTATTAGGACAACTAAAACCTGTAAAGTTATATGTGCTCTGTTATTGATGGGGTGTCTCTACCGAACGGATTCGTTTCCTTTAAGGGATAGTAACCATCATATACGCTCTTCCAAGGGACACGCATAAAATATACCCCCCCCACCACACGTGAATTATATAATGATTACAAAAATTTTACCTTAATACAAAGAATATTTATAAATACATGTTGACACCCTGAAGAAAATACATTCAAATTTATTGAAATTTTTTTGAAATTTATAATGTAAAATTGGCGCAAAGTTTATTTTATACGTTAACGGAACAATTTCATTTAAGCAATAGTGAATTATTTCTATCTCATTCGCACTAAAAAACATTCTTCTTGAATTCATCAACTTTCGTGTATTAAAGTTAAATTATTGAATTCATTTTACGACTTTTTTTTAGTATAGTGTTTTGTTTGATATCATTATTACCAAAAGGGATTTGTGTTCAGATTTATTGAAAATTAAAAAAAAAATCCCTTAGCACCACTGAGAAGCCCTTAGCACCACCGAAGAGCATTCCTAATTGTTACTTTTATTTACAGGCGTTTCCATTATTTTAATAACCACATATATATTTAATTTAAATGTTTTTAGCTTTTTCCTTCTAGTGAGTTATGCAATTAATTTCTGTATGTATTATTATTCAATATATTTTTAAAAAAATGCATGTTGTTGGTTAATTTGTAATCCTGGAAATTTTACAGAAAGTAAAAGTAACTGCTAGAAACATTTCATGTAGCTAGAAATAAAAATGGTGATTAACAGTAATGATGAAATAAGCACTTTGATATTGTTTTGATTAACAATTCCTATTAACAAACTTTATGTATGTATTTCTATTCGAATTTAAAAGTAACGAAGTAGATAAATATATATATATATATATATATATATATATATGTGTGAATTTCCGAATAAATTTGACTGTTCGAATAACTCGAAGGTGGGTAATTTGCTACAAAGAGATTACGTGTGATTTGAAACTAGCAGAGCATAGTAAAATAATTTTAAAGATTTTTTTAAAAGGAAAAAAAGTATAAAATAAAAATATTAAGTAACGGTTAAAAAAAAAGTCATTTTAATTTTACGCATAAATTGTTTTTAGAGATATGAATAAAGTGTGTACAACTTTTAAAAAAAATGTATTTTAATCTTAAATGATGCATAGCGATCAAATTACAAACTTTTGAAAAACAAATTTTTCTATCGCTCATTAACTACGGGACAGAATTTCACGCTTCGAAGCGATTAAAAATTGCAAAAAAAAAAAACTTCTCCGAAAGTTTACGACGCATGGTGGCGCCAAAGAATTCGTCTTTACTTGGATTGTTGCCATTATCAGAAAGAAAATTAATGATTCGGCGACACGCAAGAAGTTTTATGATTGCCCAAAGAAAATTTTCCCCAAGGTCCACCCTATTTAAAGAACTTTTTGGCGATATTTTTCTTCATTAAATTTATGCCACCGACGGCGTCGTTTAATTTACGAAATGCAAATGAAGCAAAAGATTAAACTTACTTGGTGTCTCACTGATATGCACTTCTACCATAGGAGATGTCTTTCAGAGCGAAAGGTTATTTATGTTTAAAGAACAATGTTACTTTTGGGATTTCAGTTAATTGACAATTAAAGTAAACAATGTTGCAACTTATATTTCTAATTAGTATCTGCATTTAATGCATTGCCAAAACATTTTTTTCATAATGTCTAGCATTCGAGTATAAGGTCATCGCTCTTTATACAGCAGAATCGATGGTTTTTGGTTTTTGTTTGTCACTCTATGGTCATGTATGCACAGGATAACCTTAAAATAAAGACGGCTCACAAAACCATAAGGTGTACAAGATGACAGGATGAATTTAAGAGGATACATGACAAATGTTAATTTTTTACACCTAAATAAAAATTAACGTCTCCTGTCTCAACATCTGGCAGCAGGCAGATGGCCTGGCCCAAAATGGGCTGTTGTGCGAATGAAGATTTGGTTTGTCGCTCTACGGTCGTTTTGTGCACACTTTAGGCAATTTAGACCGGGACATATAATTTAACGTGGATTCCGAACCCCTCACAAACATCCATGCCACCGCCAGGATTTGAGCCTGAATCCTGTGGTATTAAAGGCCAGCGCACCAGCCAATTGGCCATCAGCCTCTCAGCATGTCTACTCCTTCTAAAATTTGGAAAAGAGTTGTTTTCGTTTTGGTATGATAAGAAAAAACAGCGGTGTAAGAAAAATAATTTGACTTGTTCGTGTTGGAAAACGGTTGGTTTAATATTTAGCCCATCGACAGCTCAAAGTGAAGAAGAAATTGTGTATATTAAGAATAAAAATGTACGCATATAATAATCGTACTGGAGATTTATTGTTGTGTCTGCTTAGCAATTGTTTCCAAAGCGCATAAAAAGGAAACTAAGCGAAATAATACTATCGCAACACTTTATGTCAATAAAAAAAATAAGAATTTTGTAGGAAATTATTTTTGTCTTATTATTAATAAAATATAATAAAAAAATACAAATATATTGCATATTTCTGCAACCACCGGTTTGAGACCGCTATTCTGAGGTATTCTAATCAAATGTTTAATGTATAACTGTATAACGAGCTGCAACGTCTACGTCTTATTCCTCTACCAATTGAACCGCTTAATGATATGCGGCTTTGAGAACTGTCCCATTGTATACATCAGTTCTCCCTGCTATTCAGTTCTACTGAGGTCCCTTATACATTATGGTAAAGAGTATGACAATGGACTTCGCTAACAAGGTGATCATAGACTGAAATAAAAGCTCCCGTTATACCTGCATAGACAATAAAGGAAACAATTTCATTGAAATGCTTGCTTTTGATATTGTATTTTTCTTTTATGGGATACTTGCTGTACACATGACCTTGTAGCATCATACAAGAAGTCGATGGTTTGAATCTGTTTACGGAATGTATTGTCTCTGTTTAGGAAAATGACGAGAATCGATATTGATTGTGTGCGTAGCATCTTATATCAGCATGCTGTAACGTCTCGGCCTATATTAGACCTGTAACGGCTTCAAGAAGAGGGCCACTTTCAGGTTGATGGGAAGACTTTAATTTTTATTTACAAGCACTATATACATATGTATATACAAATAATAAATTATGGGTTGTTATACAAAAAAAATTGTAAAAATAAAATTTGATCACAAGCCCATGATTAAATCACAAGTACAGTTCACTACAAAATCGGAGATTTTTCAGAGTTCTCGAGTTTACGTCGAATCTAATTGCTTGATCTGCATCATATCTTAATTATCACACGGCATGATCAATGAAACCATAAGGGGTTCACTTTGAAAAACATGGGGAAACTCCGGCTTATCCAGTCATTTAAAGGGAAAATGAAAAACAACACTTCTGGTCAAATCTTCGCAGAACTCTCTTTCTTCTTGACCAAAAAAATCTCCCTTTTAAGACAATTCTTCAAAAAGGGAGGAGGGCAGATTCCCTCATTTCTATTCGGAGTAGACATTTCTCAGCTCGTAATCTATCACTAATCACGATGGAACAACTCATAGCGTAGTCCATATTCCATATGTATTTCGACCTGTGAAGGTCTAATTAGTTTCCTGAGTCTTATTATACATGATATCGAATATCTGATATCAGGTTGCTCTCATTAGTACAAAACTAATTGCAAGTAATATAAATACCTACAATAAAGCTCGCCTGCTGTCAAATTGGAGGGATGATTTGTTATTACGTACTTGTCAAATAATATAGATTTATATCTCATGGGAATGAAATGCCAAAACACTTCTCGTGAGAAAAAAATGCTACAATGCAGATCATTTATTGAAAGATTTTCTTAATTTATGACTATTCTTGAAAGCCCTCTTAGAAGACAAGATCATCTGTCATTGAGGATTATTTGTGGCATGCATAAAATTTACGATGTGCTTGTATCTCTAGTAGCCTGAGATAGCTGTTGCCATCTTTGGGATGGCACGAGATTTAATAACACCTTTTGAGAGGCATTTAAGACTAACTATATCTCAATTTCATGTTGTATTGTTGAAAAACAGGAAAACTCCAACAAGGCACTTTATTTGTGGGATAGATTATCATAATCATGATCGAGAAAAGAAAAATGTAGTGACAAAATATTCTTACGTCGGGCTGTAGAAGGAGACTATGTTGCATATTCCACTTAGGTCGACAGCAACATCTAGACCAAGTCCAAGAACCTGTGTGGTCTCATGTTCCCGTGTAGTCTTCTGTTGTGATGGAGCAACCGTAGGCACCTTACCTGTCTCCGTGACGCTGAAGAAAGAGGGCAGTGCCATCCGGGAGAACTTTTAGGAGGAACTACGCCGCATTTGCGTATCGCATGGGAGAAAATCCAGAAAAATCCCACCAGGTAGTCCGACTCACGAGGAAGCCAACATGCAACATGTGGCAACATGCGCCACTAATGAGCATTAGGGTTGAACATGCTCATTAGCGGCGCATGTTGCCACAGAGCCACGAGTCGGGCAAGGAGATTCACTAAATAAATTACGGCAACGCAATGCGGATGACGTAATAACTATCACTCATTCCTAAAGTGTAATATGGATAACGTTCATTACGATCATTTTGTGTACACCTTGGGCTAATTAGACCGAGACCTACATTTTAACATGGATTCCGAACCACTCACAAACATCCATTCCGCCACAAGGATTCCTGCCTGTTGTACCAAAGGTCAGAGCGCTAGCCAATTGGTCATTGGGCTGCCAGACATTTCTAGAGACAATTAACCTCAGGCCTATGCTGACAGTACTCAGAAACAATTACTTTTCTATAGTATATTTCTGAATATATATTTATGGGGATTCATAGTATACGGCTTTATTTGTGGTCTACGCTTCTGGCATTAAAAGGATTATGGATGATTCATATCAAATGGGTCTGCTTTATAGATTTATGTAACATTTCATAGAGATAGAAATATCATAGAAATAGATATATCATTTCATAGAAATATAGTATAGAAATATTCATAGAACTATAATTTCATAGAATTATAAATATCATAGAAATATAAATGTCATAGAAATATAAATATCATAGAAATATCATTTCATAGAACTATAAATGTCATAGAAATATCATTTCATAAAAATAGAAATATCATAGAAATATAGATATCACTTCATAGAAATAGAAATATCATTGAAATAGAAATAGAGACATTATTTCTGTAAAAAAATAAATAATCAAACTATTGAAAGAAAATAACATCAAAGCATACTCCAATTCAGATAAAAAAACCTTCATCATAAGCTTGCTGATTCAGAACTTGGGAAGTGGGTTTACGAAAACTAAAGTCCTTATGTTTTATGCACAGCCAAATGAGCATTGCACTTAAGATTGTGATTGATGTCTTGCATGGTGGAAGGAGACTTTTTATTTATTATGACTAGGCGAGTTTTTTGCAGATGAAAAATAAGTTGTGATGGCCAGCAAATAGAAAAAAAATTGAAGGACGCCTAAAATAACGCAGTTCCCACTAAAGAAATAAAAAAAACAACAACAAATAAATAAAACACTAAAGAGCAGAGTGTCTTCAAATGTAGAACATGTGGATAGAGTTTCGGAATACTTACGATCACAAGTTGAAAAAACGGATGTACAGTAAAGGATACGGTGATGCATTTTTATTAATATGATGATTTATATTAAATGAAAGGGAATACTATTTTTCTCATAGTTTTTTATGAAAAGATCTTTATTTTATCTTGTTGGTGTATGATTACCGCCAAGCAGATGATAAAGAAAGGTTTCAATTTTTTTAGGAGAAATTTAATTTTATACACGACATATGATTGATAAGTTTGAGTAAAAAAAATATATTTATAAAAGGAAAAATATATAAAAGGAATAATAAATGCAAGTTTTATAGCATATTTAATTTTTGTCAAAATATATCTTCAAGAAAAACCGCTAACCTAGTCATTTCAAAATCAAATTTGTATAATGTCGATTCTATTTGAAAATATAGGGACGTTATGAATACTTTGTATATGCTGTCAATTGGCAATATATAACAGGGGCATTATATATTGCCAATTAGCCAGCCAACCTACTGCAGCAGTAATTAGTCATAGAATGACGAGGAAATATTAGTATTTAGTATTTTTTTACTTCAGTATATGAATTGAAATTTTAAATTGAAAACTTTATTTTAAAATAATAATGCAAAAAAAAAACGATTTATGATATGGTAATACGTATTGCAAATAACATTTCCTAGCGCTAATTATATCGAAAATGTTGAAATGGACGTTGTGACACCCTATGTAGCAAATGTAATGATCAAACTAATGCTAATGATGTACAGGTCGATGTAAAGGATATTGCTCCACGTGACTGTTATTATTCATTTGTAACATCAGTAATAGCATTCGGTACATTTAGCAACAAATATTGAATGAACCTTTCTGAAGCTTCTCATATATAGTATAATGGAAGCTTATAATTCGGCTGTCGAAATAACACAATAAACATGGGTCAAAAATAAGGTTAGGACAAAGGACAGCAGCTTAATCGTCCTTCAAAGACTTTCCGATATCTTCCATGATCTGCATCCAACACGATTCTTCTTTCGAGTGTAGATTTGCTTAGAAAGGACTTATTCATTATAATATGTTAGGGTAGCCATCAAACAATAATCCCTGTAGTTGACAGTCAACGAATAAACACACTGAAGCATTTTCACAGGAAAATCTGCACTTTTTTTTCCCTTTTTTTTTTGAAATAGAAAAGGAATAATGGCAATGTCCCTGGCAAATCTCACACTCTAAGAGTGACCAATAGTGTCCCAGAAATATTTGGTTTTGAAATGGTGTATCACTTCAATGCTAATTCACGCGACATTCCTCCAACAGATTACCATCCTTTTAAAGGCTTGTAGAATAACTTTACAGGATCTGGGTTGACTTCAAGATAAGAGACTGAAATGAAGAAAGTTTTTTTAAAGGCAAAAACAAATGAAATTTATAAAAAAAAAACACATATAAAATCTGATTGGATGGTTTTTATTAAAAAGAATGGCGACTATGTGGATGATGCGATCAATATAGTTTAAAAATAATTCTTAAACTTAATTTTTGCGGTCCTTGTCCTGTGTTACAACGAATAGATTAATGCTCCACAAGTATGTGCATGCTTGATTTAAAGGGAAAGCTAATATTAGTTTAAGTATATACACTGAAGTGACAAAAGTCATGGGATAGCAATATGCAAATTTTCAGATGGCAGTAGCATCGCGTAGAACAGGTATAAATGCGCAGTGCTTTCGCAGAGCTTTCATTTCTGTTCAAGTTATTCATGTGAAGAGGTTTTGACGTGATGATGACCGCACGACGGGAATTAACAGACTTTGAACGTGGAATGTTAGTTGGAGCTAGACGCATGGGTCATGCCATTTCGGAAATCGTTAGGGAATTCAACATTCCCGGATCCACTGTGTCAAGAGTGTGCCGAGAGTATGAAATTTCAGGCATAACATCCCACCATGGACAGCGCAGTGGTCGACCGCCTGCACTTAACGACCGAGACCGGCGACGTCTGCAAAGAGTCGTAAAGTCTAACAGACAAGCAACACTGCTTCAAATAACCGCAGAAATCAATGTGGGACGTACAAGGGACTTGTCTGTTAGAACTGTGCGGAGAAATTTGGCTTTCTTGGGCTATTCCAGCAGAAGACCGACTCGAGTGCCTTTACTGACAAAACGACATCGCTTGCAGCTACTCTCGTGGGCACGTGAGCATATCGGTTGGTCCCTAGATGAATAGAAAACCGTCGCCTGGTCCGATGAGTCACGATTTCAGTTAGTAAGAGCTGATGGTAGGGTTCGAGTGTGGCGCAGACCCCACGAAGCCATGGACCCAAACTGTCAGCAAGGCACTGTTCAAGCTGGTGGTGGCTCCGTAATGGTGTGGGCTGTTTTTTCATGGCATGGACTTGGTCCTCTGGTGCGACTGGACCGAACATTGACTGGAAATGCTTATGTTCAGCTACTTGGAGATCACTTGCAGCCATTCATGGACTTCATGTACCCAAACAACGATGGGATTTTTATGGATGACAATGCGCCATGTCACCGGGCCACAACTGTTCGCGATTGGTTTGAAGAACATTCTGGACAATTCCAACGAATGATCTGGCCACCTAGATCGCCCGACATGAATCCCATCGAGCATTTATGGGACATCATCGAGAGGTCTGTTCGTGCCCAAAATCCTGCACCATCAACGCTTTCACAATTATGGACGTCTATCGAGACAGCATGGCTCAATATTCCTGCAGAAGACTTCCAACGACTTGTTGAGTCCATGCCACGTCGAGTTGCTGCACTTCGACGGGCGAAAGGATTGCCGACACGATATTAAGAGGTATCCCATGACTTTTGCCACTTCAGTGTATATAAGCGCTAATAATAAAAATGAATAAAAACAAACTAATAGAGGTGATTAAAAAATTCAATTCACTAAGCAAAAGCGTGCTCAAATCAATCACTTAATACAGAAATTAATAAAACAAGTTTTCCGCAGAAATGTGCCCATAAAGTCTCTTTTACAATTTCAAAAATTTATTAAAACGACAGATGAAAAGACAGAGAAGTGACAATAGTTACAAAATGATGCATATACATTTAAATTTTTTTATTTCATTTAATTTAATACATCTCTTCATATCATCATGAATTGCATAAAGCACATTAAAATGGTACTTGAATTTTTTTGCCATATTCGCTGTAGAATACCTTCATCAGTGGTGGCAATGACATCAATGCTTTAAATAAGTTATGTTCCATATCATTGTTGGATAAACGGTATCTTTAATATAATCACAGATAAATAACTGATGGTGTAGCATTTTTTTCTCACGGGAAGAGTTTTGGCATTTCATTTCCAGGAGAGAAAAATGTATGTTATTTCATAAATATATAATAACAACCCATCACTCAAATTTGACAGCAGTCGAGCTTTATTGTGGCTAGTTATACAACTACAACTACTGTTTTGTATTAATGAGAACAACCTCAAATCTGATAGCAGACATTCAGTGTCATGGATAATGACTCAGGAAATTAGCGAATGTCTGTGTGACCATCACAGGTCGAAACAATTACAGATTGAATATCTTCTATACCCTGAGTTGTTCCATCGTGATGGGTGATAGACCATGAGCTGAGATATGTCTATTCCAATGAGAAGTGAGGGAAACTGGCCTCCCCCCTCTTGACAGATTGTCTTAAAAGGAGGTTTTTGGAGAAGGAAAGAGAGAGTTTTGTGAAGAATCGACCAGAAGTGTTGTATTTCTCTTTATCTGTGAAATGTTTTAACAAGTCGGCTATTCCGCCTGTTTACAAAGTGACCCCCTTGTGGTTTCGTGTATCATGCCGTGTGATAATTAAGGTCTGCCACAGAGCAGGGAATTAAATTCGACTTAGACTCGAGCTCTGAAAATCTTCGACCTTGGAGTGAACTGTACTTGTGATTTAATCGTGCACTTGCGATCCAAATTCTTTTCTAATTTCTTATTTCTTTGTTTAATAACCCACAATTCATTATTTCTATATATATATATATATATATATATATATATATATATAGTGCTTGTAAATAAAAAACTAAAGTGTTCCCATGAACCTGAAAGTGGTCTTCTTGAAGCCGTTGTTGGTCTAGTATAGGCTGACACGTTATTGCCATTCTTAATAAAAGCGTGCTATAGCGAATACAGCAAGAACTCGAGTATTATATTATTGTGATTTGTATAACTCATTGTGCCCATAAAGGCATGAAATTAAATATATTTAATTTAAATTAAATAGGATTAAAAATCTCACTTATGCGTCTCATTTTGTTATAAAATTATAAAGAGACTTTTTGGACATCCTGCCTTTTCCACCCAGTATTTGAGAAATTTAAAATTACAGCTTCGCGATTCTAAAAACACGCAAATCCCCTTCTATTTCCTTATTATACCCTCCCATTAAGAAACGAAAAGCAACAAAAAATAAATAAATAAAACCAGTCAACCCCCTTCCCCCCTACCGTTCCATTTCCCAATAACTGGAAGCGCATTTTCCGAGTCATTCTTTCGAAAAACAAAGTTCCGAAACTAAACTTCAGATAGCGACTTCCCAGGGTAATAAAACTCTTTGAGCCACAAAACTTGTCGAAGCTTTCCGAAATCACAGTTTCTCCACGTTAAACGAGGGGGTCGTGGGTAGAGGCAGTTACAGTCAAAAGTAATCAGGCAATGCGGTGAGAACAAGGACGTTCGGGGAACAAGGGAATTGAATTGGTTACTTTCCAGTGAAGGAGGTCTCAATACTTGAAAGCTTGTAATAGGATACGTCTCATTTATTATTTGGATTCAGTTTGGGACGGTGTAAAGCACTCGGAAACCGATATCTTGTACAAGCAGCTGTGCCTGTAAATGACTCTTCACTGCTGGGCATCGGAGCTGGAACAGGAAACAAACTTAAAGGGGGAAAAAGAAGCCCCGTTGCGAGACAGATGGATTCCGAGGTTTTGTCTCTTCTTACCCTATTCGAATTTAAAGAGGGAATGAGAAATAAATGCTGGTATTCTTATGTAAAGCCCATTATCAAAAATTAATTTAAAAAAAAAAGCAGTTTTTATAAAAGATTTTTGATGGTGGATTTTTAACGACAAATAAAATAATTTTAGGCAGAAGTTTATATTATTTAACATTGTTTGATTGCTACTCAAATATAATATATTGCACCATTTGGACAGTTCACTGGAAGAAATACAAAACAAGTACATGAATTTTCTTTAGTAGTGAAAAACATTTATGTTAAAAATACTCATTTATTACATTAAAAAAAAAAAAAAAAAAAAAACCCAGCTCAAATAGATATTGCAGAAATTCTTTTTTACACTAACTGTATTTTGAATAAATGTATTTATTTTATTAAAGATCTTCCATACATTTTTTTAATTTTAATTAAGTAGAACACATTTGGTCATGAAACCCACCATATTGTTTTTTCTGAATAACTTATTGTTGTTTTAAGTTGCCAAGCATTTTAAACTGGGGTTATTCGCCATTGAAAAAAACAAATAAGCTGTAGATGCAGCGTACCACAGAAATGCCTACTGTTTCACACGACTTGGCTGGTCTATTCTTCCACGCCTATCCATCGCTTTTGTCCTTGATCTTCAATCTAGACTTTACTTCATGGTTGATACGTTATTCCATTTCTGTCCATAGATTTCATCCTTCACCTTCGACCTCGACTTCACTTCTTAGTTCATCTGTTCTTCCATTTGCGTCCATCGGTTTTAACCTTGATCTTCGATATTGACTTCGAATCGTCGATTTTCTTGGTTTGGTCTGTTTTTCTATTCCCGCCGATCGTTTTTATCCATGATCTTTAACATTGACTTCAATTTTTGGTTGATCTGTTTTTCTATTTCCGTCCATCGCTTTTATCCTTGATCTTCAACATTGACTTCACTTCTTAGTTGGTCTGGTCTTCTACGCCTAACCATTGCTTTTATCCTTGATACTCGACATTGACATCAGTTGTTGGATGGCCTGTTCTTCCACTTCCGTCCATCGCTTTTATCCTTGATCTTTGACTCTGACATCACTCCTTGGTTGGGCTATTTTTTCTTTCCGTGGCACGTCGGAGGTCGCTTTCCACCTTGGGCCGCATTCTAGCTCGGCAGCCACACTAGAGCCGTATAGTGGTGCAATAATAACATGCCATTTAAGAGACATAGGTTAGAACCCCTGGTGTTGTCTATTTCAATCACTGAAGAACGAGCACATACAACTCTGATCTTGACAACACGTACAAACATCTATAAAAGTCTGGTTACTTTATGGGAGTTTTTCAATTTTTCTACTACATGGCATGCAAATGAGGGAACAATTACCCATCAGAATCTTAAAATGTTCAACTCTAAATGAATTATTTGTGATATTAATATGTACTACTCTAAATCGACTGATATATTTTTAAATAAAAGGATGTTCAAGACTAATTTTTAAATCAAAGGCGAACCAAAATATCTATATAAATTAAAAAAATAAAGAACTGAAATTCCTTATGAATTTCAATTTATTATGAGTGATTGCATTTTATCACTTATTGCATCAAATGAATTTGAATACATCATGTCGAATGATAATTAAATTAGCCTTCAAATACCACAGCTGATCCTTATTATTGAAACAATCTGTTATAATCTGTCTATCAACCTTCTTATAGTCATATCATTCAAAATGAAATACCGAGCCCATTATATGATGTTGGAAAATTTTAACAACACATATTTCATGTATAAATAACTCCAAAATATTTCGATTCGACCAATTATAAATGTAAATTCATTGAATGCAAGAGAACCATTGCATTGCTGAACTTCACAAAAGATTTAAACATTTCTCCAATCAGAGATTTTGTTAAATATATTTCAACTAATTTTAATAATATTAATGGACACGAAAACACCGAAATCCATCGAATTGATTTTTATAATACTCTTTGATATATTCATTGTTTATTTCTTATTGTTATTTCCTCATTGTTTATGTTCCTCATTCTCATTGTTGTATTCCTCATTCTTATTGTTTATATTCCTCATTCTCTTCGTTGTATTCCGCATTCTCATTTTTATATTCCTCAATGTTTGTATTTCTCATTGATATATTCAGTGTTTATTTCTTATTGTTATATACCTCATTCTCATTGTTATATTTCTCATTGTTTATATTCCTCATTGATATATTTATTCATTGCTTATTTTTGTTATATTCCTCATTCCCATTGCTATATTCCACATTGTTTGTATTTCTCATTGATATATCCATTGTTTATTTCTTATTGTTATATTTCTCATTCTCACTGTTATATTCCTCATTGTTTATATTCCTCATTGATATATTCATTGTTTAATTCTTATTGTTATATTCCTCATTGTCTCGCAAGATTTTGATTTAATTGTTGAGAAAATTCTTTTCCGATTTGTCATACATTCCTTTTTGTTTATTAAGTATTGTATGTTTTAAAATTTTCTTGTGACAAATTTTTTAATTCTGGGCAATTGATCATGTACTGTTAAAAAGATGATTAAAAAATAACGCGCAAGTATTATATAAAGTACATTTTATGAACTTCTGAAGAAGTAATTTTGTCTTTTGATTTATCTATACCTAAAGCCCAACAAGGCCATCATCGAAGAAATAAAGAACAAACAATGCACAGCAAGTTGCTTTATTTTCATTGATTCTGTTGCCACGTCGAAAGAGTGGAGCGGGGCAGTTGATAAAGATTGGCGAATTAGTTTCATTTGTAGCAGAGAGTTGTGCGCTGATAACATGATGGCCAATCAATGGATGTCTCTGGGAGTTGGCGATAACAACAGCGGGACAAATCCCGAAATAAATTCCCTACCTGCTCTGAGAAATGGGGGCCGTTATAAAAAGCATCGGCTTTCCTCTTTCTTGCGAGTAATTGGAGGAAGTAGTATCTTTATTGATGATGCCCAGCCGATGGAAATTGTTATCGTTCGTTGACAGAATGAGAAATGGTGGGGGTGGGATGAAGAAAAAAGATCATACTATACTTTGGAAGGAGGCATTTGTAATAGTTAAGTTGCAATTAAATGAAATACTGTCGGTGCTCGCCAGACTGCATCTGGTGATTTATATTAACTTGGCAAATGGCAGTGTACTAGTAGTAACATAAAAGCGTTTCGATTTCCCTTAATACTAGATGAATTACCTGGTAATTCTAGGGATTATCTAAAAAGAAGTGATACATTAAAGATGAAACACGACGACGAAATAGAATAATTAAAAAGTTCACAAATGGATTTGTTTTTATTAAAACCATATCCATTATTTTAAAAAAAAAAAAAAAGCAAATCTATTATTTAAAAGACAAATCCATTATTTAAAAGAAATCCATTATTTAAAAAAAAAATCCATTCATTTAAAAAAACCATTATTTAAAAACAAGTCAATTTAAAAAACAAATCCATTATTTAAAAAAAAATGCATTATTAAAAATAAATCTATTATTAAAAAACAAATCCATTGCTTAATAAAAACAAATCCATTAATTAAAAAACAACAAAAGAAATCCATTATTTAAATAATGGATTTATTATTTCTTTTAAATAACGAAAAAAAAAACAAATTCATTATTTTAAAAAATCCATTATTTAAAGAAAACATTATTTTGAAAACGACAAATCCATTATTTAAAAAACCACAAATCCATTATTTTAAAAATAAATTTATTAAAAAAGACTAGTCCATTATTTAAAAAACAAATCCATTAATT
Organism: Caerostris darwini; assembly: GCA_021605075.1. NCBI lineage: Eukaryota > Metazoa > Arthropoda > Arachnida > Araneae > Araneidae > Caerostris > Caerostris darwini. The sequence continues at coordinate 25,498 of BPLQ01008099.1, read as the reverse complement.
AAAAAACAACAAAAGAAATCCATTATTTAAATAATGGATTTCTTTTTTAAATACGGAAAGAAACAAATTAATTATTTTAAAAAATCCATTATTTAAAAAAAATATTATTTTGAAAACGACAAATACATTATTTAAAAAACCACAAATCCATTATTTCAAAAATACATTTATTAAAAAAGATTAGTCCATTATTTAAAAAAACAAATCCATTATTACAAAACAAATTCATTATTTAAAAAATCCATTATTTTAAAAACAAAATATCCATTATTTTAAAAACAAAAAAATCATTATTTTTTTAAATCCATTATTTATTTTTAATTATTTTTATTCATTAAAAACAAATGCATTATTTAAAAAGAAATGCCAACATCTAGTAAAAAAATTTTAGTTTCAACTTAAAATTTCTGTTAATCTCTTGCGGTTACCCAATATTTTAGGCATGCATATAATCAAAATGTGTGTATATTGAAGGTTTGGTATAGTTGATTTTCATCGTTATACTAATTTGGCATATGTTTTACTGTGTATTGGAAATTTTTTTCCTTGATCTTTAATCCTCCTTTTAAAACCCTTTATACTGGTCGCAAAGGAAAATTGAGCTCAAGGTCTTAGGATTTAAGAAAATGTATCAAATCTCTCTGATTACATTGAAGGAATTAACAGGTTTAAAATAGGGGTAAAAAGAAAATCTTTTAAGTTGTTAAGTTGATTAATTAATCTAATCGGAGTTAATTAAGTTGTTTAATTAATCTATTCGGGGTTAATTAAGTTAATTAATTTTGTTGTTAAGTTGTTGTTATCAAATTGTGTGTATTAATGGTTTGGTATAGTTGATTTTCATCATTATAGTAACTTGATATACGTTTTATGATATATTAGAATTTTTTATCCCCGAACTTTAACCCTCATTTTATAACCTTTATACTGGTCGCACAGGAAAACTAAATTCAAAGTGTCAGGATTTTAAAAAATGCATCACATCCCTCTTATTAAATTGAAGGAGTTAACAAGTGGTAAACAGGAGATTTTATGTTTAAAAATAGCTTTTAGGCCACAACTTACAGAGTCAGCTTCACCCACAAAAATGGCTTTTTTTGCGCAATAATTAGCTGTAATATTTTTTTATACTGAAAGATGAATTGCGTATCCATATATTTATGTAAAAAAAAGAAACACTTCAAACTGGTTACCCCCCCAAAAAAAAATCATTTAATAAAAATCACTTAATACAAAAGAGTACCTACATTTTAAGGAAAATGAAAATAACTTATTTAATTGAAAAGAATTCAATATCATGTAACTTAAACTTATCAATCAAAGACGGTTTGTAATCGTCTAAACATTGAATTACATGCTATCTGGCGTAATTTCAAGCCGTCGATTTTAAGAAAACTTTATCTCGAATACTGTATTTTTTAACTCTTTTCTCAAGTGTGTGTGTTGTGACTAATCATCAGTGTCCTGCAGTGCGAGACGGACATCACGTGAACATGGATGGAAAGAAAGGGGACAGCTTCCTTGTGATGAAGCACACGTAGGTAGAAGTTTGACTTGGCTCCGTGACTCTCTGACAGTCATATGAGACCGAGGCCTACGGCTTAAAGTGGATTCCGAACCCCTACTAACATCCATGGTACTACCGGGGTCCGAACCTGAAACCTGTGGCACTGAGCGCTAGACACTCGGCTATTCAGGCCCCTCTTTTATAAAGTGCTCCCCATTGTTAGAAGGGATTCAACTCCGGCGACTGAAGAAGAGTACGGAGCTTTGCAGATAGTTTGTAAGGAGACATTCTTTCACAATCTTCACTGAGTGTTTTTGATCTTTTTAACTCATTTGTATATAATGTTGATTTCGAATGCATCGAATGTGTGGCTTTGTGCTTCTCGAAGACATTGCTGTACTTTCATAGGACTTCTGACACAGAAATGGATGTTTGTGTGCTTATCTAACAAAATGCCTGGCAAGCCATCAAATCTCCTCTGTCATAATGTTTTTTTTTTTCGAAAGTTACTGGACAATTAGTGGACCTCTGGTTCTTTCATAATTGAACATATATCTAGAATAAATGATTAAGATGTACCGGGAAGAATCAGTGAACAGAATGATCTTTCATTACAAAATTAATTGCCTGCAGAATGACAGGTGCAGTCTGCATATAGAATACCACAACATGAAATATCAGATCTTCTTTCAAGAAGTTCTCTCTTGTGTAGCGTTTTGGAAACTTTTTTTCTTCTTTCTAATGCAGCTGGCAAACACAGACAGCTTGGTCTTTGGATGCCTTAAGGCAAGTGCTGCAGAGACATACTCACTTTGCATTACCCAGGGGGTGCGTGTCACTTGAAGACAAGCCACGGATGCGGAGTAACAATGCCCCCGCAACGCTCTACGATCCTATTAGGACCGGGACCCACTTTTTAAAGTGGATTCCAAACCACTACAAACAACCATGGCACCGTCGGGACTTGAACCCGAAACCTGTAGTAGCGAGCGCCAGAGCGCTAGCCACTCGGCCATTCAGGCCCGCGTTTTGGAAACTACAACCTTATAAATTCAAGATCCGTTATTAACGAAATACATGAGAAGCTTTTAGAAGTCCTTTTACTACATCTTACTATGATGGACAAATATCGATCTTTATTTGCCATTGTTTCTATTGGGTGAACTTAACCAAACTTTTTATCTGTGGATTCAAATTAACTATAAATTGTTCCAATGAGTTGGACACGACGCTAGACGTAAAATTTCGATCTGTCTAGCAATTTTCACTCGAGATTGCTCTAATTTCGCTATCCACACGATTCGCCACCGTTTTATCATCTAAACATCGATTGTTATACCTTTTTATTGCTAATGTGTTTTGAATTTTGCTAGATATTGGTATTCATGGTATTCATCGATATTTGTAAGCGTTTGCTATATGCTTTTCTAAATCTTGTTTCTTTACATGCGCATATATTCTTCTCATACTGGCAATGAAAAACTGCAGTTACATAGTAAAAAGCTGTAAGAAATATCGAGTACTAATATAAAACTGCTGCAGTCAAAAGAGTCATTTCAAAGTGTTTCCATGCATTTACTCGTCTTATTTAGAATTTTATCATTATTAAGGTGGACTGTGAATAACGAGATCCACATTTCGATATCCAAGTAATATTATTTAATAGGACAAATGTAAATTTTTTTAACATAATTATTACTGTCAAATTATAATGTCTGGATCTGGACCACTATGTCTAGTACTCGTTAAAATAATTTAAGCGACTTTCATTTTCGACCATCATTAGATTCGAGACACAAAAATCTCTCGTCCATGAACGTAACTGTATTTAAGTACGACCTCCCTTCAGATGAAGGCACTTTTAATGGAGTAAAAAAGAATACAGGTTAACATTCCCCAAAATATCTGGAGTGGAGACCTTTTGTTCAAAAGACAATTCCTGTCTGTACGCAATGTAACTCCAGAATTTGTGGCACGTCCAATTTTTCCACGGATTTATTTCTATCGCTGCCTTAAATTCATCCTCCTTCTCTTTCACCAGTCATTTTGGAGATTACCATACCCCTGTTTTTCTTGCATCATTTCCTTCTTGGACATTACTGCTGCCATCAGTTGGACATAATTGCGACAACTCAAATCTTTCTTCCATTTCATTAAAGTATAATCTACCAACCATTATTTTTTTCTTTTTTTTTCTTTCACGATTAACCATTACTTAAGGCTATATAGCCCCCTACTAGCTTTCATTATGTGACAACTCACGATGTTTTTGTATTTATCGAGCCATGCACTTTTAGCTCACATTCTTTTAACCTCCTAACATAACGGCATCCTAGAATTTATCATTGCATGCGACCAGCTGCAGACGTGGCAAGTGTGCCAATATTGCACATTTGCCTCCCCATAAATTATTTATAAAAATGATTGTAAACATTAATCAGTGATTCAGATGGATTAAACGAGGAATTTTAAAATTCCTATAGGAATGGACGTTTGTACTATTTGAAGATCCCTTGAGCAATAGATATTTGTAACACTTGAAAATCCCTAGAGTACTGGACGTTTGTGATATTTGAAGATCCCTAGAGCACTGGATGTTTGTAGCATTTGAAGATCCCTAGCTCAATGGGCGTTTGTGCCATTTGAAGATCTCTTGAGCAATAGATATTTGAAGCTACCTAGAGCAATGGATGTTTCTGCCATTTGAACATCTCTTGAGCAATACTTATTTGTACCATTTGAAGATCCCTAGAGCAATTAATGTTTGTGTCATTTGAAAATCCCTAGAGAACTGAAGGTTTGTACCATTTGAAAAGCCAATGGATCCAATTAGACCAATGGATCCTTAGACAAATGGACACGCACCATTTGGAGATCCTTAGAACAATGGACATTTTTACCATTTGGAGATCCTTAGAGCACTGGTTGTTTGTGCCATTTGATGACACCTAGAGCACTGAATGTTTGTGTCATTTGATGATATCTAGAGTACTGAATATTTGTACCATTTGAAGATCCTTAGTGCATTGGACGTTTCTACCATTTGAAGATCCTTAAAACAATGGATGTTTGTGCCATTTGAAGATCGTTAGACCAATGGGTCTAAGGAGTTCCTAGGTCTTATCCCTAGTTTGTATTATATTTTGCATGCATGTTTGTATTTTATTTTTTACCAGTGTATGTAGTGCCGAAAAATTTCATTTTGCCATTATTTATGGTGAAGAATGTGAGTGTCAGCTTATGGGAAATATATATTTAACGAGTGTCACTTTTATTTTGGTCTTAGAACATTTGAAGCCAAACCCTCTGCACTTGTACAATTTCTTTTTTACAAGTAGCATAGCTCACGAAAAAGGGAATACTTTTTTAGCATGTTAAACAGGATTCAGACATGCAATTGATAACATAAAAAACTATCCTGGAATATATATGAATATATTTTTTTTTAATTTTGAAAATTCTCAAAACGGAGGATAAAAAAAATCTTCTGTAAACTGTCTATAAATTAAAGTCACCGAAACCTTCAAAAGAAAATATATCAAATATAAAAGAAAAGCAAAAAAAAAAAAGGATTTATTGACAATTTCTTAGCACGGGGTTCCGAAACTTTCTGAAAGTTACAACGTCCGTTAACACAGAGTCGACGGACGTGATCCGAAAGCGAAAGGAAAATCTTCGCATCGCCGACTCTTTCTCCGGCCGATAAAAAATTCCGTCCACGGCTGCGAAATAAAGGCGGCTTCATTTTGGTAGCTCCTTTCTTTCTTTTTTTCGTCCTTTCTCTTTTTTTGTGTGGGGTGAAATTCCACTCCCCTTTAGCGGAACAAGAGCTCTCTTTCACTCGAAACTTCAATTTTTAACTACGTGGGAAGTGTGTCTTTCGGGCCATAAAAAGAAGTTGCATTAAAATACTGCTTTTTAAGTGGGTGCTCCAACTGTTCAATAACTTGCTGTAAAAATATATACCAAAAAAAATAATATATGTGAAAATATATGTCTACTTTATTCACATCCATTTATAACTTTATACATTCAGATCTCTGAGGCGAATTTATTCATTTTAAGCCAAGTGGATATGTATATTCTATGTAAAGTGTAATCTACTCATGGGCGGAGGGAAAGGGTGGCAGCTTCTATTGGGATGGAGCACCCGTAGGTAGAAGTCTGACTTCTCTCTGTGTCACTGAAGAAGGAGGGTAATGTCTTCCAGGTGAACTTTTCAGAGGAACTGCTCTGCATTTACGTATCGTATCGAAAAAAATCCGGAAGACTCCCACCAGGAAGTCCAACTGACTGGGCAAGATGCTGAATATAACAAACGCCATCCAACCTCCTCGTTTTTGAAACAGTTTCTATAACAAAGCCACCAGTGGATTGAACTTCAGCCTTAATGCTCATAGGGGCCTGATGGCCGAGTGGCTAGCGCTCCGGCTCTCGGTACGACAGGTTTAATCGGTACTACCAAGCGCCTTGGGTTCGAGACCCGGCGGTGCCATGGATGTTTGTAGTGGTTCGGAATCCACTTTAAGCCTTAGATCCTGTCTCATATGACTGTAGAGCGTCATGGATCCCAGTCAGACTTCTCACCCACATCTTTCCCAAACTTTATAGGGCAACTCAGCTCTAGGCACAGTGATGTGGTATGGTGTGAAGTAGTAGTAAAATATTCTAGTCTAATTAATATGTCAGTCCGTGGCTTAGTGAAATTTTCCTGTCTAACTAGTATCCTAGTGATAATACACTCAACTGCTTTGCAAAAGGATTCGGGTTCCAATCCGTTGATGGCGTGTGTTGCTATCGCTGTTTTTAGTAGTAAGAAGACTCATCCCGATTGTGAGAACGCGTATAAGTGTCTTGAATTAAGAGTCTGGTGAGAGATTTCCGAGCTTTCTCCCATACGACACAAAAATGCGGGCTTGATAGTTTTTCTGTCATCGCCAAACGGTGGATGGCTCGTGTCCTATAAATAAAACATGAGGCAAGACATCAAGAGACAGAGATTGGAATAAAGACAAATTCTTATTTTTCTTCAAGCAAAAACAAATTGAAGCTTATAAACAAAGCATCAAAAAGCTGATTGAAAGAAGTCACTAAAGAGGGCGGGGATTGTCTTAGTAATTAAATAAATATACACAGTCCAGTCCCATTAATGTGACCACCACCTACTTTCGACGTCAACGTGAAATAACCCAGCACAAAAGGCGGCACATTGCACTGGAGTGTATATAAAGAATTCCACTTAATACCACACTCCACTTAGAGGCAGAATATACAAGAGTGTAGATTCTGGCTTTTGACAGGGGGTCACATTAATGTGACCCCCTGTCAAAAGCCAGAATAACCACCTTTGGCAGAGCGGACGAAACAACTACGATTAGCGGAGAGCAACGGCTGAAATGCTTTCCGATGCCCTAGGACATCCTTTATATACACTCCACTGCAATGTGCTGCCTTTCGTGATTGGTTATTTCACTTTGACGTCGAAGGTAGGCGGGGGTCACATTAATGGGACTGGAATGTGTATTTTTGGCAGTGTTTTCAGTTCTATTTCTGTCATTAAATCGGACTTTCACTATTTCCATGGTAATTAAGTAAACTGTTTGGTATCCAAATCGTAGAAACTGCGCTTTAACATTGAGATGTACATTTCCTTAAATAATTTCCCTAAACACTGTAGAAAAAAGCAATTACTCTATTAAAACTTCAAACACACGAGTATCAGAAAAGCGTGAGGAAACAACAGTTTCAACTCAACGATACGATTCACTAATGTCTCACGCGCCCGAGGAACCTAATTACAATTAGGGTGTGGAACGAATTTCACACCGATGGCATCTCAATTCGATTTTCCCTTCTAATCTCCCAACTTTCAACACCTGGCCGGTTTCTTCTCACGATACATCAGCTAATGGAATCACCATGAATATCAGACGAGATGCCGATTGGACCTTCCGAGGGGGGTCTTTCTCGATGATTAGGGGGGTTGGGGGCGGGGCGATCACGCACACCCAGAATCTGTCACCGTCCCCTGACAGCTTTGACCCAACACGTCATCCAGGCATTACCTCGCCTCACAAGCACCCCGGAGTTCGTTTAATGAATTTTGGCAGAAGCGGTTTCACCATAAAAGGAAATTCTGACACGCGTTCCGGGAAATTAGTTTCCCAAAGTGTAAGTTTGAAATAACTTTGCATATCGGAAGACATTCCTGTCAATGGATTCAAAGTTTCCCGCTTCTTAAAGTTTGGATCAAGATTTATACGTAATCTAGGAAAGGAAGTTCATTTTTAAACTGCATTCTAACCATTTTTGTAAACCTGGTAAAACGAATTCTGATACTCGCTAAGAAAACTGTCTTCAGAACCAGTAATATAAAAAAAAAAATTTTTAAGTTAATTCCTACTTTTTTTTCACTCTATTGCAAAAAGTCCTTTATAAATAATTTTCATTCATTTTTTTAAGTTTATCTGGCGCCCTCTATGGGTAGATATATGCAACTGAAATCTAAAAAAAACTAAAATTAATTAATTGAATTTAATTACTGAATTAGTATTTGAAAAAACTCTATTAACATCCAGTGTCATCCACTGCAAGTGAAAAAAATGCATTTGAATTTGAGTGGATGAATAAAAAGTATTTTATGAACGATTGAAAATGTGAACAAGATATATATAGGGAGAGTGTGAGCTAATAGAAGGAATTGAAAAACAAAAGCAAAAAAAAGAAAAATTATCTGTAGTATGATTTTTTGATGATTTAAAACCATGATGGTTTGATGGTTTTAAAGCTGTTTGCGGATGGTATAATGATTTCAAAACTATAGTTTGTACATGATTTGATGATTTGAAAACCATTGGTTTACATATGGTTTAATGATTTTAAAACTATGGTTTATAAATGGTATGATGATTTGAAAACCATGGTTTGCATATTGTTTGATGATTTTAAAACTATGGTTTATAAATGGTATGATGATTTGAAAACCATGGTTTGCATATGGTTTGATGATTTTAAAACTATGGTTTATAAATGGTATGATGATTTGAAAACCATGGTTTTAGATGATTTGATGATATGAAAACCATGGTTTGTAGATGGTTTAAGGATTTGAAAGTCACAGTTTTCAAATTATTTGATGATTTGAGAACCATAGTTTGCAGAGGATTTTGTTCGCAACATATCTGTTGCCCATCATAAATAAAAAACTATGACATATCGATAATAAAATTATACAATATAAATTGTAAACATATGCATAAAATCTTTTAAATTTATATAGCCTCTGCGATGGCTATTTACAATTTCCAACCTTAATTTATTTATTCATTCCCTTCATACAACATTATAAAATTTTAGCTATTTAGATTATTAATTTTTTTTATTAAATTTATAACAAAGGTGTGAAATTGAAGTCTGGAGTCGAGTATTTTTTAAGGAGTCGGAGTCAAGAAGCGTTTTAAAAATTCGACTCACTACTCGGATTTTTAAACCAAATTCCTCGAAAAATTTTATTTTTTCAAAATTCTGAGAGTTAATGTTTGCATTAAATGTCGAGGAGGCAATTCAATTATATCTTTGAATAATGCAATCATCCGACTCGAGGCACAGTGGCAACGTGTGCCACTGGTGAGCATGAGGGCTGAGGTTCCGTCCGCTGGTGGTTTTGTTGTAGACACTGTTTCAAAAACGGGAGTGACTCGATGGCGTTTGTGATGTTCAGCATCTTGCCTCGTAAGTCAGACTACCTGGTGAGAGTTTCGGGATTTTGTCCCATACGATACGTGCAGTTCCCCTTAAAAATCCTCCCAGAAGGCACTGCCCTGATTCTTCAGCAACACGTGGCCAAGTCAGATTTCTACCTACGGGTCTCCATCACAACAGATGCTTCCTCCTTTTTCCCTCCTTCCATAAGTAGATCACTCATGGGATGTTCGTTTCGCACTGCAAAACACAGTATTAGACACGCCAACACAACAATAATACAATCTCTAGCAAAGATAGTTACTGTTTTAAGCAGCAAGCCAAGTAAATGTTGAGAGAACTTTTAAAAATCAATCTTAGATGAATAATGAAAGCAGATCTTACGCATATGTAATCATTGTTAGTAACTATGGTATTTATCACATTATATCATGGTACTTATGATATTGTAAGTAGTCACGATGCCTATCACAATATGAATAATCATGTCACCTATCACATCATAGTAGACCATTTTTTTCTACCATTATTTTATCAATGTTTATGTTATTTAAATAGTATCTTCCATTATTTACTTATTCTATATCATAGTGTATTTAAGTAATATTAAAATTGCTTAACTCTTTTTTTTCAATATTTGTACTAAGTAGTTTACAGTTAATATATTAATATCCTTTTAAGCTAGTAGGGAATAATATAGACTTAAATCGCAAGGCGATATGTGGAGATAAATGTGGTGACATATATCATGATTACTTACAATGATTACTTGTGATAGGTAACAGGATTTTATGATACCATGAGAGAATTCAATTACTTTTTAGAGTATAAGTAAAATTTTAAAAAAAAAAATCTTTATTTTTTAATTTTTTAATGGTATCTATTACAAATAATCTTTTTAAGTAATCACAGGACCTATCACAAGTAATCATGATACATGTTACAAGTGATAATTGTAAACAATCGTGGTATCTATCATAAGTAATCATTGTAAACAATCGTGGTATCTATCATAAGTAATCATTGTAAACAATCGCGGTACCTATTAAAAGTAATCACTGTAAATAGTCGTGATACCTATCACAAGCAATCATTGTAAACAATCGTGATACCTATTATAAGTAATCATTGTAAATAGTCGTGGTACCTATCACAAGTAATCATGGTAAATATCGCAAGTAATCAGGGTACATATCCCAAGTAATCATTGTAAGTAATCATTTTACATATCACAAGTAATTATTATAAGTAATCATTTTACATATCACAAGTAATTAGTAATCATTTTACATATCACAAGTAATTAGTAATCATTTTACATATCAAAAGTAATTATTATAAGTAATCATTGTCCATGTCACCATATTTAGCTATACATATCGCCTTGCATTTTTTCCTAACAGTTTATCAATTTATTTAAAACTTGCTGGAAGGGAAGTGTTATTCAAAGACAAATAATCAAATGGGTATATTGTGTATGAAAAATAACTGAATGTCACAATATACAAGGCCTTTCAGCTCAAATTTAAACCGACTCTCAGTTCTCTGCAGAACTTTTGAAATAGCCTTATGTACCGTTGGGAGGGGTGGATGCCTTCTGCAATCGATGCAAAGTTCCCCTCTTTTCAAGTTCAGGGAGTAAAGATTTTGAGAGGCAGATCCGTTCTTGGACCGGATCCAAACCGCCGTTCCGGACCACTGAGTTCCAAGTGGAGCATTCACCTGAGAGGAAGGGACCCGGTCATTTATTTAAATCTATTCCGGAAGCTATTCCAAGATCGATTTGCACAATTCTTGTTTGGGACTCTCACAAATATCTCAAAAGGATCTTGGCATACTCTCTATAGCAACCGTTTCGGACCATTAGTTTAAATGAAATGGCCCTGCACTGTAAAATTAATTTATTTTACGACCGCATAAATTTAATAAAAAATGGTTTGTCTATGTTCGGGGTATATTTAAGGAAAAACCAAAATATCTGTGTGTCAAGGGTTCTTAAACTTTCTGCTTTTACACCCCTTTTCAACAGGAAATACTATTGACTGATCACTAAGTTATTTTTATCATATTACAGTTAAATTTGGTTTTGTTTGAGGCTCTGAGGTCATTTTGTGTACACTTTGGGCTAATTACACCGGGACTTACAGTTTAATGTAAATTACAAACCACTCACAAACATCCAAACCACCACCAGGATTCGAATCTGAAGCCTTTGGTACCAATGTCCAGAGCACAAGCCAATTGGCCATCAGACTACTCATAGTAGGCCAGTTAGAGGTGGTGAGTCGAAATCAGAAGCAGGGCCAGTGAGTTGAGAGTCGATTATTTTTTGAGGGGGTAGTGACTGGAGTCTTTTATTAAAATCAGATTTTCAACTCTTTTAAAAATAATTTTTATTTCATTCAAAATTCTGGTTACTTTTGAATTGGAGGCTCAGTCGCGAAGCACCGCATATGATGTGAAATGGGTTATTTTTCTCTCAAAATATTCACAATATTTGATTAAAAAAGTTCATTTTAAAAATAAAACAATAACAAACTACTAAATATTTACTTTCTTATTGGAAATTAAACTTATAATGGAAAGATTATTTGTATACAGTGCATTATCTATTCCATAGAAGGTGATAAACATCTATTTACACAGAAGTTGCTTAACTTCAAAAAGGATTGAGTCATGGTTTTAGCTAGAAGGTAATGGGAATGTCAATAAATAAACTAACTTCAAAACTGAGAGAGTTCGACGTGCAATCCGGAAAGCAAAGTCGAAAGGACAGCTTCTGTATCCATACTATTTATGTGCAAGAAAAATGCGTAGGTAGTAAATTCTTCCCTTTAGATTCAGTGAAAAAGAGCTGAAAGAACAATAACGCAGAAGACATTTCTAGGATTCCAAGCTATATCGGCACAAAATGTGCAGTATTACATCTGTCCTTGGGTGCGCAGTAGATCTACCTCCCCGTGGTGCACTTGGTAACACCTGGTAGAGTTTACTAAAACATAAAATTTTTGTGTTGGTATGTAAAGCTGGAAGGGAAGAGTTCAGGCAGGAATAACACAAAAATAAGACGTGAAAAGAAAAACATTTACACATTTTTTTCTTTTCATGTCTCATTTTTCAAAATCATCAAAAATTTGCAAAAAATCATGTCATCATTGCAAAGTGCTTCTTTGATTCAATGCTTGTAATAAATGCTCAAAATTTTGATCACCAACAATAATATATGCTCAATAGCGTTGGAGGAGTGATTGGTGAATAGTTCCAGACATGCCAGGCAATTCACTAAAGGGCCGTCGAGTAATGAGGTCCTCGGTTGAATCCCCTCGAGTGTCGTAAATGAAAACACAGAGTAAGAATAAAGCAGAGTGCTCATCACGGTTGCCATCATTACAACTTGAAATTCGTCATGTGAGGAGTATCACATGCATTTTTTTAAACTTGTAAGGGATGGCACTTGATGTGAATACAGTTTTTTCAAATATTAATTCATTCATTAAAGTTAATTAATTAATTTTAGTTTTTTTTAGATTTAAGTTGCATATATCTGCCAATAGATGGCGCCAGATAAACTTTAAAAAATGAATGAAAATTATTTGTAAAGGACTTTTCTGCAATAAAGTGAAAAAAAAGTAGGAATTGACTTCAAAATTTTTTTTTTATATTACTATTTTATATCCCTCCCAAGTTCTGTTATGTTGCCTCATCGTGGCGTGAGGGTGCCCCTTGATGGAGTGGGCGATGTACGTCGGGAGTTTTTACTCCTGGTAGGGCCACTCTATTATATCCAGCTAAAGCACAGCAGCCACTTTGTGGAAAAAGTCAGACTTCAGCCCTTGTGGTTCCTCCCCAAATTGAAGCTGATTCTAGCCCTTAGCCATGGATCAGTTGCATCTAAATGTTAGAAATACAGCATCGTCCGTTGCGCTGGATAAACAGGGACGTGAGCGAGATTTAGGCAGATGGTCTCACTCGAAAAAGTTACAGTTTCCCCCCAAGTATAGGAAGATAAAGAAACTTCGCATTTTACAGTGCAATATAAATGGACTGTGTACTCCATCTTCTATTATTTACAAGTACAGAAGCAAATCTGACTCTGGAAGAACAGGTAGCGGAATTTTTACGAAGACAAGTACAGGAGTATTTAGATATCGTTTCAGAAACCCGGACCACAGATCAGTATTCCGCTCAGAATTAATTGTTATAAGCGAAGCTCTGAGCCTAGCTTTAGACTTTAAAGTACCTGATGTTTGGATTCTGACTGATAGTAAGAGCTCAATACAGTATTTGAAGGATTGGCCAAGCATCCTGGACAAATTGGAGCAGGACATCGTTTCTAAACTAGCTCTTTTGTACTAGATCGGATTGGTGTGCTTGCAGTGGATTCCCTCCCATGTGGGCATCTACGGAAATGAAATTGCTGATCTGCTCGTTAGGGAAGGTTGCGAACTTCCCAAAGCTTCTTCTTCCAATCTGTCAGCTTCAGAGGTTCATTCCATGAGTTTTGCCAGAGTGAATACCGCTTGGAGGTCGCCACCCATTCATGCATGGTACCCCGCTAAATATCCTGGTATGTCATTGCAGTGCTCCTGTTTTAGATCTGCTCAAACGGCTTAGAGACTAAGGACTGGCCACACTAAGAGTTTGACCTTCAATGGAGACGAGAAGACATTCACCCTTTGTCATTGTTCGGTCATCGCGTCTCCCTCTCCTCTCGTCGATTGTATGGGTTCCTCCGTGAGGCAACTGTTGAATGAGGGGAAGATCTATTGATGCAGCATGATCTACTGGACTTGGTTTAGGATTCTAAATCAAGGGGATAAGCAACAACAATAACAACAATATTACTGTGACAAAATGCTTATTAACCACAACAGTATCACGCGGGCTGCGACAATTGGAACAATTAATTGAGCGGATTATTAGTGTGTGACCTTGAAGCTTTTTCCGTTGCTTAGTGAGGATTAGAGTATTGTTGATCATGGACGTCTTTCGGCACTTCTCCATGGGTACCAAAGCAAACGCCTTGGAAACCCCATTTGTCAAATAAACGCAATTAAAAATCTACCGCAAAAGGACACTCAAATAAATTTTAAAACAAAACGCAGGAATAATAATGTTGCATGAAAAGGCGAATTCGCCAACCAAATAAGCTTTAGCCTTGAATAGTGCTCACTGTATGATAGTGAACTTTATAGATGAGTCTATTAATTTTAAATAATCGTCTCCGGCCAAACTTTTAATCAAGTTTCAATAACGTCATCAAATTTATAAAAGTGCTGTTTGTCGCCAAGTTGGCGATTCTTCACGTCTTAATTGAAGAATAATGTTACATTTGGCCTATCTTTTTCAAAATAAAAACTGTTTTCAATGAATTAAAAAGAAAAGCCATATAAACAACAAATAATTAAAAAATTATCATTATTTATACAATATTTTCATAACGTTATTTAATCTTACGTCATTGTCCGGAAATTGATTTTTTTTAAATAAAATTCAACTTATTTGTGTTTTTATTTACTCGGATCTTCTCTAAATGATCCATGCATACTTATGTTGTTGTTTCTTATTCCCCTTGGTAAACACCCAGACGAAGCCCACGAACCCATATGGACTCATGGTTGAAATGAAAGGGTTTAGCTTCTGTTGTGATGGGGCACCCATAGGTAGAAGTTTGACTTGTCTCCGTGACACTCTACAGTCATATGAGACTATGACCTACGGCTTAAAGTGTATTCCGAACCGCTACAAACATCCATGGCACCGCCGGGACTCGAATCCTGTTGCGCCGAGCTCCAGATCGCTAGATATTCTGCCTTTCAGGCCCCACGCATACTTATTAACCACAACATTTCCCACATAAAAGAGTGACAAAATATTAAAATCATTGAAATATTAGAAGAAAATTATTCAAATCAAAATTTAAATTTTTAATGTTTTATTCTATTTTTTTTCGTAAGCAATAAACAACCCTTTTCTTTAAATGAAGCTAATCATAATATTAGGTTACGTATAATTTTTTTCTTACTAAAAAGAAATGATCGATGCATAATTAATATCGATATTTTTACTTCACAATTAATTATTTATTTAAATGTCGTGAATCACCTAGATGATGTAATAGAAGGTAATAAAAGGAATGAGAAAATTTACTTACAAATCATGTATTGTTACAAAGCCTTCTCTTAAGTTATTAAGAAATATTTAAATTAGTAAAAAAAGCAGCCAAATTTAAAATTGTACAAATAAAATATAGTGAAAGGAATCAGGATCTTTATTAAACTTTGATTTTAAATAAAGAACCACGCCCAATCAGACAGTAATTATTATCATTATTGTTTTTACTCTCATATCCCATTTCTGTGTATCTCGAGCATTCTACTTACACCTAAAGAAGACAATGCTATCTTGAAGAAATATTACGGCATATTTTCCTGTATTTGCATGTCATATGATAAAAAACATGGAAACCTCTCGCCCGGCAACTGAACTGTCTATGCGATACGTTTATATACGTCATCACAATTGCCATCGAGTCTTCTACTTTTTTAAATAAAAAAACTTGGTACTTAAATTGATATTTGAAACCCAATTGATACCCAACTTGAGCTGGGCCATATTTCCTGCTTTGAGTATATTCGTGCTAATTTTAACTGTCTCATTAACTGAAACAGGTGCCATATATTGTATACTTCCCTATATCTGTTTGTTAATTTTCGATGTAAGGTGATAATCTTTATTCCACATCCATTATATCGCTGTGATTCCTGTGTATCACAGCGATATAATGGCTGTGATCCACTGATTCCTACCCTCCAGTTTGAGGAGCATTGAATTAATATGTGCTGCATATTATTAACTCAGTTACCAGATCTGTTACAGGACAGCCTGGTGTGTAGCAATAACGGCTGGTCATTGATATTGCAGGCCTTTTTGACAGATGGTAGACCGAGGTCAGTACGATGCTGAACTGACACTTTGGCTGGATTGTATCAAAAGAGTCTTAAAGAAAAGTAGTGAGAATACTAAGATTGAACTGCCAGCATCAAACCACAATGATGAATCGGATAGAATAGGATGGAGATATAATGTAGTGGCATACTGAATATGGAACACATAGGAGATCGTATGTGATGAACAGTGGGAATCAATCCAAAATTATACACAACAGCGATATGTGTAAGACTTTATTGAAAAATATTTGCATATCACATTACAATTCATAATGTTTTTCTTCTTATTTAAATAATGCATTTATATTTATATTTCAGATAGAAATTAGTGAACTATTTTAATTAAAATTGTATTTAAAAGAGGTTACTGAACTGCATTTTTTATTTAAGATAAAAAAAATATACCTTTTGAAAACATATTTTTAAACAAATTAGTTCAGCCGTGAACTGAAAACGGAACATGTACTTATTTTCAAACCAGCTTGAATTGTTTGTTTGTTACCCTGTAAATAATTCTTTGAGAAATAATAATTATAATTATTTTTCTTCTTCATAAATAATTCTTTGAGAGCCGAAATGACTTAATGCATAGGACATTAAATCTTGATATTGAAGCAATTAAGATGAAATAGAGAAACTGGGTAAGATAAGACAGAATTGGCACGATGAATACGTAAATCGAAAAGATCTTAATTAGACTCAAGATAGAGAATGGACAATATTTTCCAAGTGTTTATTATGAATATAAATGTTATTGCTTCCAAGAATATTTCCATACCATGTTGTAAATGTATATATACAGATACAGGGTGATTCAAGTCACAGGGCAAACTTTGAAGAGTAGTACAGCTTAACAAAACATAAATTATTTTCATAGGAATATATTGTGGCACGAACACAAAAAATTAGACTTGGAGCTATAACATCAATCCCTATTTAAAACATCATTGCAGAGTGCTTCTTTAATTAAATGTTTATCATAAATACTCAAAATTGCAACCACCAACAGTGATATATGCTTGGCAGCTTTGAAGAAGTGATTGACGAGCAGAACCAAAGATGGCAGGCATTTCGCCTACGCTTGCAACTGCAATGGACAGTCGAGTAACGAAGTCCTTAATTGAGTCAACTGGAGTCTCGTAAAAAAAAAACAAATTTGCAGACTCATAATAAAAATAAAATAAAGATCGTAATGGGATTGGCAGACAAAGGACTGGAAACTCATCACGTGACGGGGCTTGACTGTTCCGACAAAATGTATAACGTTGAAATATTAAACGTGTCACTTAAAACCACACATTCTTACACAAAAATGTACAAAACTTGTAACATATAAAACTTGTACATTTTATTAAACTATGCCACGCCCAAAGTTGCATATATATATATATATATATATATATGTAGGATTTAGCCGCTTGCAAAAGATGCATCCCGGCCGTACCCCCAATTTCTGTAGGGTTACACCGGTTTCAACAGATGCATCCGGACCGAACCTACAGTTTTGTTAGATTTCTCTACCAGTCTAACAATTGCTGAACTTTTGCAGTGGGTGTCTAGGGGTGTATTTCCAAACACATTAAGGAAGCGTTGTTTTTCTCCCAACAACACATATTTAATGAAGCACGGTTATATATACAGCAATATTTACATTAATAATTATTACGTAACAGTCTTTTTCTCTCGCTGCTTGACGCAGCCCGTTGCAGTTTCGCCGTCTCTCTCGTGTCAGCTAGCGTTCTCCTTTCTCTTTTTCAATCTACGGGGTCCTTTCCCCTTCTCGTGGGGTCAGAGTTCAAAGTTCAATACACCCCCACGTTGTAAACAGGCTCTATCAAAGACAAGCAAGTGTCGCCGCCTGCTGATTACGTCACAAACAATCCTACATATATATATATATATAAAATAAAAATAATTTTTCCCATTGATATTATTATCAGCAATTCCAATTTGAGCCACCTGCAATTTTCGACAGACCGCTAACTACATTATTCGCCGACAAGTTCTAGAGATATTCTCGTTTCTCTATTGCAGATATATTTCATATGTTTAGCATTTTTTTTTATGACACTGACCTTTGAAATATTCAACTTATTCCTCTCCAATTTACACTGTGAACCAAAAATAATTTTTAACACAATAAAATTCAATTTTCACTTACCCTATTCATTTAAAGATTTCGAACTAAGTGAAATAATGATTGATAGACACCACAATAAAATTTCTCAGAAAAAGCAGTTACCAAAAATAATAGTAGTGATTAAAAATAATATTACACATTAGAATTGTAGTGCGTTGCAGACTTCCTTTTTCATTTTGAAAAATAAAACTAAAGTTTGCGAGAGAAGCTCGGCTTTAAGTTATTACAATGGTGCTTTCCATCCCGATAGAACGCTATTATATCGGAGTATTGAATTCCTGAGAGTAAGTCTTCCATGCCTCTTGCACGTCTTCCCGGAATATCCTACCTTCACACCTCGACTAGCCTATCTCTGTGCTTTACTCTTACTTTACTGCCTTCTTCATCGAATTCTATGGTGGAATTTTACGCCATAAAAATTTAATGTAGGCGCATCGACCCAAGACCCAGTCTATGCTGGAATCTATTCTCCAACTTTTTGGTTGAATCTATTATCCAGCTGCTGGAATTTATTCTTCTGTAATATCTCTTCATGTATGTTGGAATATATTCTGCAGCAACGTTCGTGTTTCCAGAATATACACAGGATTTGTTCAGTCTCCAAATTATCAAATAAACAGTAGTATGAGTAAGAACTATCAAGCCAGAAACATTCGCCCGATTGTTCGTTTGTTTCCCAGCATTGTAGCTTGAACTCGAAAAGCAAATACAATTATCTTCCTTTGCGAGAGATCCTCCAAATCGTCTTTCGGGATATGCTAAATTTGTTGCTTAAAACCAAAAATTGACACTAAGAAGAATGGTAATTCTTCTCCACGAATGTCAACAAAATAAACAATTGAATTCAGTTTTATTTCAAGTTGCTCCTTTCAAAGCTGAAAAAAACCTGTTTGCTTTATGACTCTCAAATTGCAAATGGTATAAGAATCTATACTCAGTATTCACACAGAAATTATTAGTAAAAAAAAAAAAAAACTCCTTATTTTCATCAATTTTTAAATTGAAAATTTTTGGAAGGTCTAAAATTCTTTTTTTGCGTGGCAATAACAGACGCCAAGACGAATGGTAATTCTTCTCCTCGAATGTCAAAAAACGAAACTACTTGAATTTAATGTTATCTTTCGAGTTGCAGCGGTCTGATGGCCAATTAGTTAGCTCTCTCTCCTTTGGTAAAATAGGCTTCAGGTTTAAATCCTGGAGTTGGCATGGATGTTTGTGAGCGGTTCGGAATCCACGTTAAACTGTAGATCCCGGTCTAATTAGCTTAATTAGCTTATATAAAGTGTGCACAAAATGTCCGTACAGTGACGAAACCAGACTTTTAGAGTTGCTCCTTTCAAATCTGTAAAAGAAATGAGTCTTTACGAGTCTGTAATCGGATATGATATAATAATCCATACCCAGGACAGAAGCAGAAATTTCGCCTTCGGATTTTCCACGATTTTAAATTGAAATCTGTCAGAAGATCCTAAATCATTTGTTGCTTGTCCAAAAAGAAGGCACCAAGACGAATGTTAATTCATTCCCTCGAATAACAACAAACGAAACCACTTGAATTTAATGTTATCTTTTGAGTTGCCCCTTTCAGAGCTGCAACAAAACCATTTTTCTGTATGAGTCGCAAATTCAATATGGCCCAAAAATCCATACCCAGCATATATCCAGAAATTTTCCCTTTAGATATCCTTCAATTTTTAAACTGAAATCTTTTAGAAGATCTTAAATCCTGTGTTGCGTGGGCAATAATCGAAACCAAGACGAAGTTATTAGACCTACCCAACAGTCATATTAGACAGAGACCAGGGTTTTAAAGTGGATTCAGAACCACTATAAACATCCAAACTGAAATTGAAATCTTTCGGAAGATCTTAAATGCCAACTGTCTAAATTCTGTTAAATGCCAACTGTTAAATGACTCGAATGTCAACAAACGAAACTACTTGAATTTAATTTTTTCTTCCCAGTTGCTTCTTTCAAAGCTGCAAAAATCCTGTTTGTTTTATTATGACTTTCTAATCGGATATGACATAAGAATCCATATCCAGCACAGACACAGAAACTTCCTTCCGATCATCAAATCGAAAATCCTCTTCTGTACAAGTACCTCCACTAGCATGAAAGACACTGTCTCTAACCCATTTTAATTTCATTCTCCATCCAATATTGTTTGTTCACCATCGCTTAAAGGAATCTTAAAGAGTGAATTATGTTAATAGCCGAATTCCCCACCCGATGATAAATAGCCGAAACCACTCCATCCGCCCTATTAAACATTGACATCACGGATGATTCCTGCATTAAGACGTCCATATTTTTCTATGTCCTTCCCTTCTTTTTTGTCCTTGTAATGACAGCCCTCCCCAGTACAGCTCCAAGAGCAAATAGAGATGAATGCCACCCATTCACACTCGCGGCGCGCTCTAATGCAATTAGCCGCTCAAGTTAAAACAGAGCGGATAGTTTCCGCTAAGCAGCATTGTCATGTGAACTAATTGTTGCGTGGTTTCGAGTCGCGAGGGGTTGTCGCTCGGATGTGAACCACTCTCTTCCCCCCTTTTCCAACCCCCCCATCCCTTTCGCGGGCACCCCCCTAATTAGAACGAATTGCAGCGGAAGATCCGAGGCGACTTTGTTTGGGTCGCGTCTCTCTTGCTAATGAAAATTTACGCCCTGTCTGCTTTAAGAACTTTTCAAAAGATGATATGCAGGGGCAGTAGGGTGTGGGGCTCTTTGATGAAAATACATAAAGCGATGCGGCCGTATGAGCTCTTAATTTTAAATGGCACCTAGAAATTAATTTATTTTATGAAAGGAACACATTGAGGGGTGGAGGGATAGAGAGAGCGGTGCTCTCACGAGTTGATTATCACTGTGGAACTTGGAGTGCTATGTCCTTTGACAAATGGCGGTGGCGGGATTTTTGCCATTCTTTTCTTCAAAGTGCGTTTGGAACTTTAATATGCTACTTGCAGTCCGTCAAATTTGTGGATTTTTATTAAGATTTACGAACTATTCTTAAGAAAAAAGAATGGTTTATATGTTCTTTAATTATGGACCAAACAGTGTTTTATGATTCACAGTCACTGAATTGTTGAATTTGACACTGTTTAGTAACACTGCAAAGCTATAATTAAAACTTGTTTCTTTGTATAAAAGCAGCATAAATTAAAACGTTTTCAACATTAAATTTTTTTATTATAAATTAAATTACCCAACTTCGGTAATGGATTTAAGTTATAAAATTCACCGAACGTTACATTCATAATACAACAAGCATGCAACTCGAACAGTTATTTTCATAAAGGTGTACAACTGTGCCCAAAAAGTAAGACCAATTTTCAATTTAAAATTTACGGGACTTATGGAATCAAACTATTTCATGTCAAAATATTCTTTAGTGTTTGAGTTACACTTGAATTTGTGAGACGCTAAAACTGATTCTGGCCATTTTTGAAATGTCTGAATTAAATGAGCAAAGAACTTGCAATCAACTTTGTTTACGGAAACGTATAGAATGTAGAAAATCGCCGGAATCAGTTTCAGCTTCTCACTAAGCCAAGCGTAACTCAAACACTAATGAATATTTTGACGTGAAATTTCACACAGATATCAAGGACAGTGCCAGCAATCCAAAAAGAATAAAAAAAAATGGAAATTCCATAAGCCCCAGGAATTTTAAATTGAAAATGGGTCTTACTTTTTGGACACAGTAGTATAGGAATTAAGACAAATAGGAACCAGGAGGAAATAGAAACTGACAAATAAGAACCAAGCAATATTGGATATTTATTTCATATCCGGATATAAATTATCTAAACATTCAATTATTAATACACAATACGCAATGGGACTTTACGATGCATGCTAATCTCTATACTTACTATACAAACGTATAGTCTGGCAATACCGACATCCCAACCTGAAAAAAAAACAAGTACTATAAAAAAAAAATTTAAGGTCAATTCCTACTTTTTTTTCTCTATATTGCAGAAAAGTCTTTTACAAATAAAGTTGAAATTTTCCTCTTACATCTGGCGCCATCTATTATTAGATACATGCAACTTAAATCTAAAAAAAAAACCTAAAATTAATTAATTCAATTTAATTACTGAATGAATATTTGAAAAAACTGCATTCCCATCAAGTGTCATCCACTACAAGTTCAAAAAAATATATTTGAACTCGAGTCGATGAATGAAAAGTATTTTATGAACGATTGAAAATGTGAACAAGATGTATAGAGGGAGAGTGAGAACTAATAGTAGGAATTGAAAAATATCTCGTAAAGTTCTTAGCTTAATATCACGCTTGAGAAAATTTATGAATATTTTGAACCAAATTTCTTTGAAAATCATTGATTATTTTAAACATTAAAAGAACTTGAGATTCATCAATAAGTGGGAAAAAAAACTGAATACAAAGCTAAGTAAGTCGTAACGAAATGCAAAACTATGTAATCGACTCAATGCTACCTCAGTCATTGCATTCCGCATGGAAGGATCTGATTAGATTTCAAGTACCATTGTTATAACATTTCGTAAGGTCTGCGGGCTTTTCTCTCCTGGACAATACAAGTTAATCATGTTTGCAGTTCTTTGGATATTTTAATCTCTTTTGTCCAACATACGAAATGATGTTTTAAAACCTGAATGTAAAGATTTTAGCCAGGCGTTATTTTAATATTTTTGTATTATTATTTTAATATTTGGTATTATTATTTTTGTAATGTTATTACTTAATAAGATGTTTAATGTTTTCGAAAAGTAATTAAAGTTATGAACTCCTAAAACCTTTAACTCATTATATTCCGAAAACAGTTAAAAATAACTTGCTTTTTTATACTTTAAAATTAAAAAAGGAACATTGTCAAGGATGTATAGATTTTTTTGAGGAGGGGTGGAGATCAGAAAATCTTTTTTAAAGATATTTCTTAATAAAAACACGAAAAACAATTTATGTTTTTTATAAACAATTACAAAAAAAAAAAAAAAATAACTAACTAACAATTAAAATAATACAAAACAATTAAACTTTAAAAAAATATTTTATGAAACAATTAAAAAACACAAAACACAAAAAAAACAATTAAAATTTACAAAACAATTAAAACAAAGAAAAACAAATAAAATAATTCTTATATATATATTTTTTTGAAGATATAAGTACTTTTTAAAAAAAATAAAATTCTTTTAGACGATTCAGATTGCAATAATTAATACAGTTACAAGTAAGTTACAGTTTAATAAAATATAATCGTAAACATCAGCTTTAGAATGCATTTTAGAAACTATTTGATTTGATTTAGTCAAATTAAAAGAGTTGGTAGTTAGTAAAAATAATTAAGGAGATCGATTGGTTATGACTCGCAAATAGTAAATAATTGTTTGAATAATCAAAAGAGGAAGTGAATATTTTAGAAAATTCAATATCCATTTACATTTTCTAATAACAATAATACAGTTTTTATTAATTAGTTTAGTTTGTTGCTCTACTGTCCTTTTTTGCACACTTTATGCAAAGTTGACCGAGACCTACAGCTTGACGTGGATTCCGAACCACTCACAAACATCCATGCCACGTCCAAGATTTGAGTCTGAAGTCTGTGGTACCAAAGACCAGAGCCAATTGGTCATCAGGCCACTAATTTTTATTAAAGCTGATAATTCTTTTTCTTGTCCATTTAAATTCCACTGTGCTCATCATCATCATCAGTGGTGCAACAACCCATAGTGAGCCCATGGGTTTTTTGTTTTGCGCCAACAAGCCATGGCCATCTGTCTATTGTCAGATTTCTATACAAGAATTTCTATACAGATTTCTATTTTCTTTTTACGGAGTGAGGCTTGTCAACCCGACACTCTGCAGTTATATTAGACCGGGACCTACGGCTTAAAGTGAATTTCGAACCACCACTAACATTCATGGCACCGTCAGCTGAACGAACCTGAAACCCGTGGCACAGAGCGCTAGAACTCTCGTCACTCGGTCATAAGGCCCCTCCCTCCACTTTACTAACTTATAATAATACTTCCCTGCTCTGTCAGAGTTTGTTATAGAAATTATGTGATTAGATGACGGTAATTTTAGAAGGATGTAAAGTTTTGCACTGACAATGTGCTTGGGAATTGTTTCCTACAATATGAAAAAGATGTCATTAAATCCTTCCGGAAGGTACTTTTTCACCATACTTATTAGCTCAAACTTAGTACTTGAAGTCCCCTACACACACAAAATACCAATACCTCTCAGTAATATTTACAAACGAGATTTTTTTGTGCCATCGAAACCTTATTAGACTTCCATCGTAGTTCCAAAACTCACTTTCGATAAACTGATCCATCAGAAAGTAGAAGTCCTCAAAAAGAAACTCCTCCGATAAGAAGATTGCTCCTGATTCCTTTCTCCCCATCTCAGCAGTAAGTAAGCAAGCAGATCAAAATTGGGCTGCAAGGGCATTTGTTAATAACAAGGCTGTCCAAGTGACTCACGCTGCGATAAGAGGATATTGATTTGAGGAACAAACAAGAAACGAAGCTTCAGAACCATGTCCTCAGATGGATTTTGCTGAAGATATGCTGGAGTTGGCTGAAGAACTATCGTTGGTAAAGATCTACGGAATAAGTTCTTGCATGTTGGCTTAGACGAACAATGTTACCCTGATCAAAATCTTTAAGCTTCATTTTTGATTGGATGGTAACAAGGGGCATTTCATTGTTGGAAGATGTTGATAAGCCACATATTTTTAGAGTTTTCTAATTTTTTTAAGAACCTCAAAATCATGAGCTATATATTGTGTGAAGTATTGCTACAGAAATGAAGAATAGTTAAAGATTTAAACTTATTTTAACTTATTAAAGATTTTAACTTATTTATATATATATGGTTTCTAATCTATGAAAGAGAAAAATTTCTTTTTTATTTGATCTAGAATAGCATTTACAACTTTAGAGATACAGAGGCTTTTAAGACTAGACTATATTCAAAGTCTTAAAAGATATATATTCAAATATATTCAAAAGATTGTATATTCAAAAGATATATACATACATTATATATATATATATATATATTAATATAACTCTTAAGACCAAAGAAAAAAACTGTACCTAGAAGAAATTATTTGGTAATCGGTAGGTGTGATTAATATGTATAGAATGCTAAACATAGGAGATATTGCTATTATCTGATATATGTAGAAGA
>BPLQ01008097.1:0-10887 GCA_021605075.1 Caerostris darwini | reverse complement strand
AATGTAAATTCCAATAGACAAGCAACTCGTCCAAAAATTAATTTTACCAGACAGGTTTCTGCTAATTTAAGTTTTTCTGCAGCACTCGAAAATTCATTATCCAAAAACTGCTAATATCCCTGGTTATAATCTTCAAAATCAAATCTTCAATGCTCAAAGCCGATTGCCCATTTGTCGAAAATGATGCCGAACTAGAGCACGGACGTCTGGGAGGAGGAATTGTGCACCCTACGCTTGGGGAAAAATAGGGAATTGTTTAGGCAGGAATGATGTGCGCCGTTCCTCCTTAGGGAAAAGGAATTTTCCCTTCAACTTGTAAGGAAGATTGTCCACCGGATGCGTTGATGCTGTCACTTTTTTTAATTACTGTAGCGTGCTGTGTTTCGACATTTACTCTGAACCGTCATTGTGCTGCAGTTTTTAAATAACATCTGAATTGATATTATTTATTTTATATCATTTACTTTATTTTATTATAATTTATTAGCTCATTAGCGTTTTATTGATTAATTTTTTTTTACATATTTAATTGTTGTATTCTTAATTGATCTGTTTTTTGTCGCTTTTTTCTAGCTTTATTGTGCTGCAGTTTTTTTAAATAATTTCTTTCTTAATTTATATTATTCATTTCACGTAATTTACTTTATTTTATTATAATTTATTATTTAATTTGCATTTTAGTAATTTTTTTTTTGTTTTACAGATTTAATTGCTGTTTTATAATTGTTTTGAAGAAGGCTGATTCTAGACTATTTTTAAATAGTTTGTTATTTTATTTTAGTAGTTCAATTACTGTATACTTTTCAATATAATAACTAATCCCTTTTTTAATTAACAGGATTTGTTTCAATTGAAAAAAAAAAATTGATAGCAGGAGCATAGCTGGTTAAGCCTAAAGTTCTTATTTCTAAAAGTAGAAAATTTCCTCAAATAATTGTATATTAATTTTTAAATTATTTAACAGTAATTGATAATGTATTTAGATGGTTCCTTATTCATGAGGAATTTGATTTCATAAACATTTAATTTATTAATCTGTTTGAAATCTAAATGGATTCATTGCCTATATATTATTACTAATTATTATATATATATATTTTTTTTTACTTATTTCTTAGATTACTGTTGGAATAGGAAAATTTTCTAATTACTCTTTTATTAATTAGTTTTCTTAGTTTTATAAATTTATGTAAAACTAAATTGGTGCTCTTTATTACACTTCTGTCGCTTTGAAGAAAACTGATTCGATACTATTTTAAAATATTTTATCTCAGTGGCTCAATTGCTTTATACTTTGCAATATAATAATTTTCCCTTTTTTAATTAACAGGCTTTGTTTCGATGGAAAATAAAAGAAATGGATATTTCTTGCCAACCTATTTGCAGTGAATGCAATATGAAGTCTGCACGTAGTTACTGTTTACGAATTCACTGTTCATGGTTCATCTAGTCCAAAATCTGAACTTGGTACACTGTTAGCATTGGAGAAGCATCTACAAAGTATTCATGATGTACTTGTAACCAAGGAGACTTTGTTCTTTGATACAATGGAAGAATTTACACTATGGAAAGGAAAAGTTGAGAAGGAGAGTGTAAGTTCGTATGTGAAAAAAACTGGAAGTAAAAGAGATAGAAAGGGTATCAAAAGAACTTATTTCATGTTTTAGCCCAAATACTAACATTGAGCAGCAAAAATTTTACTTCACAAAAAAAAAAAAAAAAAAAAGAAGAAGAAGAAGATTTGCATTGTTACAACGAATGAAATTGAATTAAAAAGTTTCTTTCTTTTTCAATTCCTTCTGTTAGCTCACAATCTCCCTTTTTATATCTTGTTCACATTTTCAATCTTGTTCACATTTTCAATCGTTCATGAAATACGTTTTATTTATCCACTCCAGTTCAATTACATTTTTTTTGAACTTGTAGTGGATGACACTGGATGTTAAGACAGTTTTTTCAAATGTTAATTCATTCATTAAACTTAATTAATTAATTTTAGTTGTTTTTTTTTAGATTTAAGTTGCATGTATCTACCAATAGATGGCGCCAGATGTAAGAGGACTATTTCAACTTTTTTTGTACGGGACTTTTCTGCAATAGAGTGAAAAAAAAGTAGGAATTGACTTAAAAAAATTTTATTTATATTATTTTTTCTCATGATTAGAAAAAAAGGTTTAAAATGATTAATTGTTGCGAAATTTTAAAAAATGTCTATCCGAATGAGTTTGTCTCACAGATATTCCACAAACTATGTAGGATCCCTTTAATGAGCATTTTCGTTTTAAAAGTGAGTGATGGCTAGCTCGTGTTGGAATTTTTATGCTTCAGTTCGCGCAAAGCAGCGTCACGTGGTGGGCAACGGGCGTACCAGTTACGGCGTTCCAAGGTGGTTTTAAGAACCACAAAACCACCACACCTTAAAATAGTTAAAAAATTTGCTTTAAATGAAGTTGCTTAAATTAATGAGTAGTAATAAATAAAATAAAATAATTAAAATTTTAGAAAAACATGTCTTGCTTGAGAACAATTAAAGCAAGAGATCGAAAAAGCTGAGGGCAACGGGCGTACCTGTTACGGAGTTCCTAGGTGGTTTTAAGAACCACAATACCTCCTCATCTTAAGTTAGTTAAAATATTTGCACAATATGAATTTGCTTCAATTAAAGAATGTTAATAAATAAAAATAAAACAATTAAAATTTAGGAAAAACATCTCTTGCTTGAGAACAATTAAAGCAAGAGATCGAAAAAGTTAAAGCTATAGGTACAATTAGGAGTCCGTTGACGATGCCCCCCGAAAAAAAGATACAAGGTTAAAGTTAAAATTAAAAATTAAAAGCTAAGAAAAATATAGAATAAAGGAATTAAAAGCAGTTGTACATAACTAAAAACCAGTAAATAAAACATACAAAATAAAATCGTCAAATACTATTTGACTGACTGGCTCGCCGACAGATGGCGCCATCAGTCTGTTGGTGAACAAAACTTGTAAACCTGACAAAAGTCAGGAAAAGCACATCTTTTTTATGTAAACGAACAGTTACAGCAATAAAAAGAACAACGAAAAATAAAAAAGAACAGAGAAAACAACAAAACATGCTGAAACAGAGTTCATTTATACCACATATCTCTAGCCTCCCAATATCGCTCGGCGGGAAAAGTCTTGCTCAGAGCAGGACAGTGGAGTATATGCGTGGAGTCCATGGCCTCTCCAGAGCTGCATATCGGGGTTGGAACCATTTTGAGTCTGTAAAGATGGTTTCGCAGGAAGTCGGTTGTCAAATTAGCCTCCATAATAGTAAACACATCAATGTCCTTCTCCCACAGAGTCAGCAAAAGCTCTGAGCGCTTGGATTGAGACAGTCCACCGGCATTCCACTGCAGCACTCGAAGAGTATCCAAGTGAGGGGAGGAAGACATAATGCAGAGTTGCAGATCTTTTAGCCACTAAAAAGAGTTACCAGGTGCACCACGGGGAAGTAGATCTACTGCGCAGCCAGGACAGGAAAGGTCAACATACTGAAAATACCGCGCGTGTCCCTGAAGGCAATAATTTTGATAAAAGATTATTTTCATGGTAGTTCCACCTTGTTGCCTTTCACTTCTACGTATGCATTTTTTATTATTATTATTTAGACATTATAAAGAAACTTGACAGATTTCGTTTTTCTGTGCATTCATCACAATTGCTGTCTTTCCTTCGTTTCCAACAGCCCCGAAATCCCATATGAATCAGGAAATTTGAAAAAAAAAATCTGCCCAGATTGCGAAAATGTCAGAGTGCGTGCTGTCATGCGCGCACTACGATAAAATATTTACTATGCCAAGATCTTCCCCTATCTAGCGACTTTTGATACTTTTTCGACGGAGGAGATCCATGTCTTCCATAGTCTGTGCATGAAAGTTGGTCTCATTCTGCTCATTAGTTTCAACTGCAGATGCCTCCAGACAGAGAAAGTAAGTTTAAGGCCTGATGGCTGAGTGGCTGCCGCTCAGGTACGCAGCACCACAGGTTTCGGATTCGAGTACCGGCGGTGGCATGAATGTTTGTAGGGGTTCGGAATCCACTTTAAGCCGTAGGTCCTGGTCGAATAGGATCGTAAAGCGTTGGGGGGGGCATTGTTACTCCTCGTCCGGGGCTTATCTTCACGATACACGCGCGCCCTGGGTAGTGCTAAGTGAGTAACTTCGGTGCAGCCCTTATGGCATAAAAGAGTATCCTGTATAATGTAACCACCCAGTAATATATGTATATACTATATACACTGAAGACTTTTTTTCTTTTTAATGTAGCTGGCAAACACTTAGACAGCTTGGTCTTGGATGCCTTAAGACAAACGCTGCACAGACGTTACTCACTTTGCATTACCCAGGGGGCGTGTGTAACTTGAAGATAAGCCACGGACGCTGAGTAACAATGCCCCCGCAACGCTCTACGATCCTATTAGACCGGGACCTACGGGTTAAAGTTTATTCCGAACCACTACAAACATCCATGGCACCGCCGGGACTCACACCCGAAATCTGTGGTACCGAGTGCCAGAGCGCTAGCCATTCGGCCATCCAGGCCCATATACACTGAAGAATGAGGATAAATAAAGAGAACCATAATGCAGATCTATTGAATAGAAACCCATGTCGAAAGTAACAGAAAAAACCCTTAAAACGT
Source organism: Caerostris darwini (assembly GCA_021605075.1). Taxonomy (NCBI): domain Eukaryota; kingdom Metazoa; phylum Arthropoda; class Arachnida; order Araneae; family Araneidae; genus Caerostris; species Caerostris darwini. The sequence continues at coordinate 6,220 of BPLQ01008097.1, read as the reverse complement.
GGAGTAATGCTGGAATATCAGACAAAGAAAATTCGTAAATTCAATTCAAATTTTTTTAAAACCAAAACTTGATGGCATGCATAATTTAAAATTAAACCTTTATTTTCAGTTCTTAACCTTTTCAAGATAATATATAAATTAATTTTTTTAGTCTGCATCATAAAACGTAAAATGATCTGTAAGAAAAAAGGAAAAACAAAAGCCATTAAGAAAATACATAAAATTTAATCGCGGTTGAAGTTAAATTGCGTATGAATATTTGATTTCATTGACAATGTCGGTTCGTGGGTTTAGTTGAAAATGAGACGTCGCAGAAGTAAGTCCGCGGTCGAAAAGTCATAACACATACTATTTACAATAAAAAACCATAACATTTTTTGTTTAGAATATATTAAAATAGTTTTGCCAATTTATTCCTTTTTAAATATATAATAATTTTCTGTATTAATGTAAAAATTCTCACTACCATAATTTTTTTTTTCTATTCCTTTTAAATATATAATAATTTTTCTGTATTCATATCAAATTTTTGTAATCTAAGAAACCAATAAATTTTATATTTGTACATATTTGTGCATTGAAATAACGTAAAGGTTTTGAATTTAAAAATATGGTTAGCTTATTTGCATTTTGAACTAAATGATGCTTAATGTATAACAGAATGCATAAAAATTATCCATAGATAAAGGTGTTAATAATGTTTAATAAATATTTTTAAACATTATTAACACAAAACAATTATTATTTTTTTTAATATATTATCTTCCATACTTAAATAATAAGCACTTTCTAGAGTAGGATCGCATAAATAACACGATAGAAGTTTCAATTAGACGAACATGACTCGATAACCGACGACGAACTAAAACTTCGCGTATCTATATGAGGCACGATAAATCTGTAGGTTGGAAGTTACATTTCTGCTGGGCTCTAATGGATGTAAAGGAGAGGGCGAAACCCCTGAAATTTCATATTTGAAGCGTTTATTCGAAAGCATGGCAGCGAAATATGAAAGCAATGTAGCAAGCGCCGTCTTATTACACACTAGAAAACGCTGTATTTGCTGCATGACTATCCATTTAGTGGCAATTACCTTCATAAAATGCAACTGAAAACAGCGCTTCACTTTCATGTCATGAGTTCGTGGCTTAAGGAAATTTTGCAAGTATATATAATTTAATAATTTCCAACTTAAATGACTGAAAATAAAAAATAAATAAAAAAATGGTTTGGCACTAACTACATAAGGCAAAGCGCAGCTCATTATTTAATCAAATATAAAAATAAAGTCTCTTAAAAGTTAAAATTTTTCTAATTATTTAACTAAACGTGTAAATTTTAATTAACAATATTTTAATTATGTTTTGATTGGGAAGGTATTCGTTGATCCAGTATTTTGCTAAGGTTTTGTTTGGTTTATCGAACGCTCGTTTTTCTTTTATACACTTTAGATCAACTAGACAAAGAACTATATAGTTGAACGTGCATTCCGAACTATAAGCAAAAATCCATGGCACCGCCAGGAATCGGCCTGATGCTTGATAGCAAAGGCCAGAACGTTAGCAAGTGGCCGTCAGGCCACTTCAAACAAATTGCATTAGTGTGTTATGTCGGTATATTTCTGTGACATCAAGGCAAAAAATATTTAAGGTTAAATACGAAAATCATAGTTTTAAAAACTTCCAAAAAACCGTTTATTTTGATGTAGATTTAATATTGCGCCTCAAATATTAAATTTTAAAATATTTATTATTGTTCAGGCAAATCTTATTTAGGTAAGGGTTTTCATTTTTGAAAATTTCCCACCCCACTTCTTGCTCTACAATGAAGTTTGGATTGTTGCTCGGCATTCATTGTTGCCATTGTTGCAAGTTCTATTAAGCAGAAATTTACATTAAAAATGTAATTCATTGTTTACAAAAACAATGTTCTAAACAATGGCAATTATTGTTGATTGAAAACTCTATCAATTGTACGCACTGTTGCAATTCATTTTATGTTCTGAAAGCGTGCGGACCGACTGCTTTTTGCGAATTTTGAGTATTCATTTTGAATCTTTTTGTTAAAAATGGATTTCGGTTTTCACGACGATGTTTGTCGTTGATCTTCAACGTCGGATCCGTGTTCTTGTGTGGCACCCTATCAAAAACTGAGGTGCTCCTAAGATTTCAAAAACCAGTCCACTTATTGAACACAAGCCTCCGATGAGCAACCCGTTTTGAGCACTGAGGACACTAATCGCTATGTTAGATGCTATCACGATGACTGAATTTTGAACATTGTTAACGACAGACGTCATCACAGATGCAATCATAATGTTAGCATCAATGCCTTAGCAGAACATCATTAAATACTTTATTACATATTGAGGAAGAAAAGAATTCTGATTTTCAAAACAACACAATGAACCGAATACTTCTGGCAGTAACGGAACTATGAACATTGACAATAATAACGTCATACATGAAGCTGTTGATGAAATTAATTCTTAAACATTGATACCAAGCGACAAACCGCTGATGCTTCGCGAAGGTTGAACTTCAAGCAACGCCGTGCCAGGAGGCTGCTCCTGAAATAACACCGAATTTGAATCGTAAGAGAAAGAAACGAGATGTTGAACTTGACCAAGTTATTGAAGACAAAACAGTTTTTTAATAACACTCTCACGAGCCAACACTACACGACCCAACATCCGAAAAAATCATCAGCTTCAAAAATGATTAAAAAAATTTTACCATCAGAAAATCAAAGAAATGGAGCAAACAATTCCTACTGTCTCGACTTGTAGATTGAAACGAATTCTAACTATCCCTCAAATCGCCAAGATTGCTTAAAAATCAAATGTAAATAGATGCTAAAAAATTACAGAATCCACCTTACAGTAATAATTAAATAAAAGTATTTCAATAAATAAGGTAGTAAAAGAATCAGTTAGGCAATTGAAAAAAGAAAACCACTGAAGAAAGAAAGAAAGTTAAATATTAAATAATAGATTTTTAGTATATATTTGTATTTTCTAATTAATATAATTTCTCGACGAAAATGCATTTCTTTTTTTGGTAAGAACTTTAAAGAAGAGATCAATGTCTCCAGCAACAGGGATCTTCAATCCAGAAGGAAATGGACTTCAGATACCTCTCAGCTGGAATGCTACGAATAATCATGACAGCGTCTCAAGGCGAGACACCTCCAAGAAGAGGCATTCTCCACAGCAAAGAGCAGGGTTCTTCAATCCAGAAGAAATGGACTTCGTATCCTTCAGCTGGATACTACGAAAAGGCGACACACCTCCAAGAAGAGACATTCTCCAGCAAAACAGGATCTTCAATCGAAGAAATGGACTTCAGATCCTTCAGCTGGAATGCTACGAAAAATTGTGACAGCGTCTCGCGAGACACCTCCAAGAGAGCATTGGTTCTCTCGTAGCAAAAAACAGATCTTCAATCGAAGAAATGGACTCAGATCCTTCAGCTGGAATGCTACGAGTAGACAAAGGTCTCAGAGACTCCAAGACAAAAGAGATATTCTCCTCAGCAAAAACACCAGATCTTCTGAAATCGAAGAAATGGACTGGTGATCCTTCGCCCAGCCGGAAATGCTACAGTGCACTGTGGACAGCGTCCCCTGCTACAGACACCAAATAATAGAGACATTCTCCATAAAACAGATCTTCAATCGAAGAAATGGACTTCAGACGCCAGCTGGAATGCAAGAAAAAATTGTGACAGCGTTCACAAGGCGAAAGACACCAACAGATCTTCAATCGAAACAGGGACTCCTGACTCAGCTGAATGCCGCCAGCACACCTCCAAGAAAGCACATCGTGCTGCACTCGCATGGACTGTGATCCTTCTCAGCTGAATGCTGAAAATGTGACATGTCTCTCAAGTGAGACACTCAAAGAAGAGATGATTTCCTCAGCAAACAGACCTTCAACTTGTGAAGCAATGGATGAGAATTGCCATTGAGTGGCTCTGAAAGATGTATGTCCTCAAGCGCTGAGACACTCCTCCAGACATGCTTCTTTTCCATGTTCAGGGTCATCTTCTGAAATGATGATTTCAGATCCTCTCAGCTGAATGCTACGAAAATGTAGCTAAGGCGAGACTCAAGAAGAGACATTCTCCAGCAAAACAGGATCTTTCAACGAAGAAATGACTTCAGACTCCTTCAGTTTAATGTTACAGAAAATAGACAGCGTCCTCAAGGCGAGACAAGAAAGACCTTCAGCAAAACAGTGGACCCCAACTATTAGTTTTGTAATTTCAGATCCTTCAAAGGAATGCTACGAAGGACACAATTCGCAGACATAGCCTTCTTCCAAAACAGGATCTTCACCGAAGAAATGGACTTCTCGATCCTTCAGCTGTCGCTACGAAAATTTTGACAGCATCTCTCAAGGCGAGACACCTCCAAGAGAGACATTCCTCCAGCAAAACAACAGGACCTTCCGGAAGAAATGGACTCTCAGATCCTTCAGTTGAAGTGAAAGAGACACGCTAAGAGATTATTTCAGCAAAAAGGATCTGAAGAAATGGACTTCCAGATCCTCAGAATGCTACGAAAAATAGACAGCGTCTCAAGGCGAGAGACACCTGAAAGAGACATAAAACAGTAGATCTTCAATCGAAGAAATGTGACTCTTCAGCTGGAAGGCCTTCATAGTGCCATATAGACACACACCAAGCACATTCTCAGCAAAAACAAATCTTTTCAGAAGAAATGGACTTGAAACCTTCAGCTGGAATGCTACAATAGACAGCGTCTCAAGGCGAGACACTCCGTTATCATTTCCCTTCCAGCAAAACAGAGGATCTCAACGGGACTCAGATCCTTCAGCTGGAATGCTACGAATAATTTGACAGCGTTTCTCAAGGCGAGACACCCAAAAGATGCATAATTCAGAATGAGTTATAAACAGCTTCTCCTTATATAAAGTAACTGAAATATACCAATATGTTAATTTTTTAAATACACAAATTTGTGCAATACTCTAATTTTCCCATCAATGTACAACAAAGCTTTTTCAATTTATTGTGGTTCATAAATGTGTTTTGTTGAGTTTACTTAAATTCTTACAGTTTTAAATTGTTATGTATTTTATAATTTCAGAATCAACGTCTTTTGAATTAAAAATTTAAATACTTTTGTAGAAAGGTTTGTAGTAAGGTTAAATTATTGCTTCGCAAGGGGAATATTATTATAATATTATATACCAATATTTTATAGGGATTTATTTTATGTCTCTGGCGCTCGGTACCAGAGGTGGTTTCCTTCGGGTTCATTCCGCGGTGCCATGGATGCTGTAGTGGTTCGGAACTCCTTTTAAACAGCAGGTCCCGGTCGGAGTGATCTTAGGGGCATGTCTGCTTGTACGGCTTATCTGCCGCGCCCCGGGTAATGCAAAGCAGTAACGCCGTGCAGTATTTTCGCTCTAAGCGCGACCAACTGTTCAATGTAAGTCAATCAGACACGAAATAGAAACATAGATAACTGAGCTATAAAATACTTTTCGAGAATATTTTTTCATATAATTGTTTATAATTATATTGCTACTTAGACATTTTTATAATAATCTGTAGTCCTTTTACACAGGCTTTCTTTTTTTTTTTTTTTTTTTTCATTGCTTCTTGAAAATAACTTCACCCGTCTCAATTCGGATTATTTCAAATATAGTATTATTTTATGGCATGCTTTTTTTTTTATTTTTAAGAGTGATTCTCGAGGTATAGGTTATAAGCTAGATTTCCGGGGACGCACACTAAAAGATCTTTTATTTTGAGCTGGGTGATCCTTTTGTAGGGACAATGTTTTAACTATAGAAGTCAATATTTTATGATAAACCATAGACTAATAATAAACGACGTTTCTGCAGACAATAAAATGACAGGCAGACCGTACTTGCATATGTAACTGAAGTTATATATATATGATAATTTTTTTTCGTCTCCTAAGGTATGTTGTAAGGGTAAAATTATAATCCATAAGATATATTTTTCCAAAGGAACTAAAAATAATTTTCTTCTTGTTCAAGGTTCATTAATCCTCCAAAATTTTTAATTTATGTGTTACATTTACATAACAGAGTATATATTGAATTAATTTAATAATATTTGTAAAAATAAATCATTTAATAATAATAATATTTGAAAGACCTTTTGCGCATCGTCTGTTTTTACGTCACCTTAACCACCGAATGCTGTGTTCTTGCAAAGTAAAC
>BPLQ01008096.1:0-54083 GCA_021605075.1 Caerostris darwini | reverse complement strand
GATAGGCATTCTCCAAGAGAAACGGTCTGCCTGCAAGAGAAGAAGAACTACCATGCAAACTTAACGAAAACAATGTGTGTTGATAACCTTGCAGAAAACAAGTGAAGATATCTAATGAAGTGGCAACCTTTATCTTTTGGCAAAACATGTATTGCCCATATTTGAGGAACTAAAATATGTTGGACAATAAAGGACACAGCATTGTTTAAATCCCATAAGTTTTGTAACAAAAGTTCACTGCAATTATTAAATTGATAGGCCATTTTCAAAAGAAGAGGAGAAATTATTTTTAATGTAGCCTTTTTAAAAAAAACTTAACATAATTGTTCAGAAATTAGGAATTGCTCATGAAGCTAGAGTTTTCCAAAATCGTTGTTCAAATCCCATGTCAGGAGCAATGGCAAGTTATTTTCACTAATTATTTAAGAATTCTTTTTATTCAGCATTTTTTAAATTTTCGTCACAACTGTACATTCTATTCAAAGATGCCAGTCTATGAATTTACGGTAGGCGGAAATTTTTAAAATTATTTCCGATAACAATGCGATTCATAGTAACATTAAGAATACACAATTCGTAGTCATCATAGAACTAATCGTCAATTTCTCCGATTAATATAAGCTGATTAAATTGTCACTACAAAACAATATTGTTCAAATAAGGTCTATTTGCGCAAAGTTATTATTCCGATAAAAGAAAAAAAAATATTAGTAGTGCCACGAACATTTGAATTGGACTGATCAGCAGAGATTAGATTTACTTTTTTACAAATGAAATCAGGTTTGTTTATTCGGCGATGCAAGTCGCCAATGAACCAGCAATTGCTTGTTTATTAGTCAACTATATAAATTAGAACCTTTATAGAAATTGGTAGGGTTAAATGCTTGGAGAATATAATTTTGAAAATACATACTGGAATTTACGACTCGGAAATTTTTTGTAAACTCGGATAAATATTCATGACAGAGTAAAAGTATTTTGATTTTCAGCGTGAGCTTAAAAGTAAAAATTATAAAATCTTTTGAGGCACAAAAATTATTTATTTTATTTACTCAATTCAAAATAATTACATTTCTAAAATGATGAATGCTAAATGTGAACTTTTTCAATATTTAAGTTTAATTGGTATGACCTTGATATTTGTTATAAATTTCATAGCGGGTTATATTCATTTTAGTGTAAATCATTAAATAACCCATAGTTATTGTTATTTCATCACAACGCATTTGTAGTAATGTCAATTATTGTCACCCAAAACTAAAGTACAGACGAATTTTTTTTCCAATAGCAGCGATATAAAGCTTCACGGTTTAAATTTGTAAAAAATTGCATTCAAGTCTTTCCATAACTACTTTGCAATGTTATTCTGTTTTTCGTTGATTTGACAGCGAAATAAAATGAGGGCAGGCCGAATGGATGGTGCTTCGGGCCGGTGTTGTCCCGCGGGCCGTAGTTTGAAACCCCCTGGTCTTGATGATACAAAACTCGTTGTTATAATAATAAACACAATGTGTAGAAAACAAAAAGAAAGACATCGAATTATTTTTGAGAGTAGTTAAATAAAAAATGGTATGATGTCGAATATGGATCAAAATATTTTAAATAGTTATTATGCAAATTAAAAAACAATTCAATGATTGGTAATACTGAAGAAATCAAATGATGACGGGTTTCTTTATAAAATTATTTATATAATATTTTTAAATTTAAATTTTTATTTTAATATTTTTTAATTGGTTATAACATGAAACTGTTGTGTGCTTTAAGAATGAAATTATTTAATTTATGTGTTTAAATATAATGGTGCACTATAGGAAGCAAATTAAGAACTTATCAAATTAGGAAGGATCTGTCATTACAGAAATACATAAAGATATTTAAAAAAGAAATGCGATAAAAGTGTTCAAAAACATTTTTCTTTCAAATTACTAATAGTTTTTTTTGAACCAATAAAATGCAAAAACATCTTTACAGTAATTATTTCGAATATTTAAAGAATTTATTAAAAATTATATTTAAGAAAAATAATTCTGTCATTTGCTTTACATTTATACCATCGATCAACTGTAAGTCGATTTAACAATTGTAATGACACGAAATTAATGTTAATTAATGCACAGTGAAGATAGTTAAGTGACAAAGTCATGGGATAGCAATATGCAAATTTTCAGATGGCAGTAGCATCGCGTAGAACAGGTATAAATGCGCAGTGCTTTCGCAGAGCTTTCATTTCTGTTCAAGTTATTCATGTGAAGAGGTTTTGACGTGATGATGACCGCACGACGGGGAATTAACAGACTTTGAACGCGGAATGTTAGTTGGAGCTAGACGCATGGGTCATGCCATTTCGGAAATCGTTAGGGAATTCAACATTCCAAGATCCACTGTGTCAAGAGTGTGCCGAGGGTATGAAATTTCAGGCATAACATCCCACCATGGACAGCGCAGTGGTCGACCGCCTGCACTTAACGACCGAGACCGGCGACGTCTGCAAGAGTCGTAAATTCTAACAGACAAGCAACACTGCGTCAAATAACCGCAGAAATCAATGTGGGACGTACAAGGGACTTGTCTGTTAGAACTGTGCGGAGAAATTTGGCTTTCTTGGGCTATTCCAGCAGAAGACCGACTCGAGTGCCTTTACTGACAGAACGACATCGCTTGCAGCGACTCTCGTGGGCACGTGAGCATATCGGTTGGTCCCTAGATGAATGGAAAACCGTGGCCTGGTCCGATGAGTCACGATTTCAGTTGGTAAGAGCTGATGGTAGGGTTCGAGTGTGGCGCAGACCCACGAAGCCATGGACCCAAACTGTCAGCAAGGCACTGTTCAAGCTGGTGGTGGCTCCGTAATGGTGTGGGCTGTTTTTCATAGCATGGACTTGGTCCTCTGGTGCGACTGGACCGAACATTGACTGGAAATGCTTATGTTCAGCTACTTGGAGATCACTTGCAGCCATTCATGGACTTCATGTACCCAAACAACGATGGGATTTTTATGGATGACAATGCGCCATGTCACCGGGCCACAACTGTTCGCGATTGGTTTGAAGAACATTCTGGACAATTCAACGAATCAATTATGGACGTCTATCGATAGAGCATGGCTCAATATTCCTGCAGAAGACTTCCAACGACTTGTTGAGTCCATGCCGCGTTGAGTTGCTGCACTTCGCCGGGCGAAAGGAGGGCCGACACGATATTAAGAGGTATCCCATGACTTTTGTCACTTCAGTGTATTTAAAAGCAAGTTTTGATATGCACGATGTAACTGAGTTAATTTTGGAAAAAAATGAACGAATCGTTTCCGAGGTTTGTCCTGCGATTCAGCGAAGATTCGTCGTGTGAATAGATTATATTATATTGTTAATTTTTTCGTTTCGTCCATGGAGCGCGAGACAATGTCTGAAATCATTCTAAGGTTTCGTTTATTTTAAATATATTATAACACGACATCGCGCTTTTAAGTAATTTTTAAATAATTGAATCTAAAGAAACACAATTATATCGGAATTATGCGTTTAAATTGCGAAATGGTACCTCATAAAATCAATGATGCAAAATATAATTTAAAATGTGACGCATTTCGCCTTAGATCTATATTTAATAATTTGGAGCATACGCATTTCTGGAGTTGTCGATAAAAAGTTATTAATTCAAATTCCTACTATAGAAGAAGCGGTCAAGAAACAGGGCATTAACAATGCAAGCTTAATCTTTGTTCGTCAAGAAGGTTTTCAGTGACCAATATCAATCAAAAACAACTACATTAGATTACAATTAGGTTCATTGTATGTGAATGGTCATGAGCAATGAGAATTCTCAAGACAACGCTTTCTCATGTCTAGTGACGATATTCTTGGAAGTAACATATAATATTCTACATGCAGTAGATTTTTAAAAATTAACCTTCAACAAAATTGTTTCCAACGCATTTTATAAGCCACACTATTGCAACCCATTTTCCACGGCGATCGCAAGTTCAGATTAAGCGAATAAATTATTAGAAGGTTGAATAAAATAACTACAATATTTCCCATTCAAGTTTATATATATAATATTTTCCATTCCTGTTTTACGATTAGACTGTAATTGTACAACATTAAAGATCGTAAAAAGGTTTACAAGATTGAATCTATATAACTTTCTTCACATTATATATAGAATAAATAATGTGAAGAAATGAATAATCCGAGAAATGTGTGCTAAATACGAACTTGAAAATATTGTATTTCGGTGAAATTTACAGTCCTTCATTATAAGCACAATGCATCCCCCCCTCTCCATCCAAATAGATATTAATATATCTAAAGACAAAATATTCCTTAACCAAATCAATATATTCTTCCAAATGACTAAAAATCTGAATATAGGAAGACCAGCAATTAGAGAATGCATCGCATTAGTTCTATGAAAACGTTTTTTTTTAATAGCGATAATATGCACTCATTAAATATTTGCGGTCAAGCGGCGAATTAGCTAGTTCTCTGGCCGTTGTTACTATAGGCTTCGGGTTCGAATCTTTGCGATAGCATGTATGTTTATTAGCGTTCCGGAATTTACGTTAAACTGTAGGTCCGGGTATAAACAGACTAAAGTTTGTACAAAAACACCATAGAGTGAAAAAAAACTTTAATATTTACATCGTGAAATGAACTAATATCCTGATTTAATTTTTGAAATTGCACAAGGAAATAATTTTTGTAACACTGAAATATGCAGCCAGTTAATTGAAATGCTACAGATTTCTAAAACATTAATCACAAAGACAATAACGCAATGTTTAATATTCATTTATTAGTGAAAGTAGAACATAACGATATATTACATTTTTTCAAATATAAATATATTCAGAAAAAAAGAAATTCATTTTCTACATAGTATCGTCTGCAATTACTTGCGAAGGATTTTGATTGTATACATATAAAGTATTTAAGAAGAACTAAATGCATTAAAAAATTAAGAGCATTAAATTGGCATTAATTTAGTGAAATTCTTTCCTTTAATATTAATATTTTCAACTGCATTCCAAACATTTATTTAAAAGTCATAAGTAGTAAAAATTTAAAATAGTCACACTGAAATTAAAATTGTTTTTGAAGCATTACAATTATCATCAAAAAGTGTAAATATGAATTAAAATACACAATTGCGTAGCGAAAAATATATTCGTTATGCATAAATAGCAAACTGTATTAAGAAATATTGAATTTCTAAAGAAACGTAACTTTTATAAGAACGTGATGCTATAAGTAAATCTTACAAGAAGAAAAAAAATTAGAAATATATATATTTTTAAATAAATTAGAGCACATCGCATTGATTTAGATAAAATGTTCTTGTATCTCAGCAAGTTTTCCAAAATTATTGTACTTTTGCAAGAAAAGAACAACTTGTTTATTTTCCCTGCACTTGTGAGCTCCAAACAAGTCCTCTGAGGCGAATTCATCGTCCCAGAATCACACTTTATTATGCAAAAGCATGTGGCGTTTGAAGGTGGAAAAGACATCAAAGCCCTTACCACATTCGGTACATTTATATGGTGTTTTCCCAGGATGGACGCTGCGGAAGTGTACTTCCAGTCTGGATCGGAAAACAAAGCCTTCACTACATTCCGTGCATTTATGTAGGGTTTTTCTGTTATGCATTTGCATGTGCGCGGTCAGGTCAGATTTCTGAGTAAAGCATTTATTGCACACCGAACATTTATAAGGTTTTTCATCTGTATGGGTGCGTATGTGATAGGGCAGGCTCCAACTGGAAGAAAATGTTTTGCCACAATAACTGCAGGCATACCGTCTCGCATGACTACGAGAGCGATCTTGATGCTCCAGGTGATCTTTCGGAAGAGATTCTTTTGGACATATATTGGATTAGATCGGAAAAACTGCATCAGTTGGAGGAATCGGGTCCATCGGATTATATTGCGCAACTTGTACCGCTGAAATAGGTATTCCTAAAGATGTGTCATAATATTGCGATAACTGATTGTTTGATGCATTGCCGCTTTCATTAGAATCCGATACAAAATGAGACGGTATTTCATCCATATGAAATATTCCAGAACATTGCATTTGAGAAGGAACATTAGGATATTGAGTAAGTTGATTGCTCGCTGTATTTCTCCGACCAAATGTCTGTTGAAACCCTGGCAAGACACATGGTTCAGCAACAGGCAACGTAGAGTTGACATCGGGATTTGGATTCCAGGCTTCACAAAACGGGGGGTTTTGATTGATGATTGCACTATTATCTTCAGATGGCTGTAGAGAATATGCTGATTCGGTTTGATTTTCTTCACCCTGCAGAATGCCAGGAAACAGGAAATCTGAAATTTCAGGATTATTTAAATTCTGATTAGCAACTCCATACTGGGAAGACACTTCAGCAGCTGACGTTTCTTCTCATTCTGTTTTTTGACGAATGTTGAGAAGAATGCTATGCTGCCATGATGAATGTGCTCGAGTTATAGATGGAATCCTTTCTTCATAATGTATTTGCTCTGTTCTTATATCAATATCCTCAGGTAGGTTACCGGAACTAGATGGAGGAAGGGTTGCGGAACTTTGATGGTGCTGGTTCCCGAAAATCCGGCAAGTATGAACTTCAAAATCTGCAACATAAGCGTTGCAAAACACAATTCCTGATTTCCATATTTCTTTATAAAATTATCTGAAACTATTAACTGACTAAAATGCAATTAAAAATGCAAAAAATTGATTAAAAATATCATTAAAAATTACTAAAACTTCATTTAATAAGAATGTTGAGCAAATCTCCACACCCTTTATATACTACACATTTTTTTTAAAAATCCTTGACGTTAAATGAAACTGTACAAGTTGAAGCATCCAAGAACTAAACAGAAATTAATTTGTAACTGTTAAACAAACTGTCTTACTAGATCTATGTTGTCACACTGGTGCTGAACATAAATCTGCCTAAGGTCACTTTAAATAAGTAAATTTCTGATATAGTGCGAAATCAATTTTTTTTAAGTATCATATATTATATTCTTTATACTTAATTTTTTTAAATAAATTCAATTGCACTATATATTAAAATGCACGATGAAATTATTGCTTTTAATTCTGGGGGCAATTTGATCTGTTGTCATTTCCCACATGGCAAACGTTTAGCAGATTCTCTTTTACACAATGCGACCTATTTTAAGGGGCCAAACTTCAATGCAATCTCATTATAATGCAGAAATTTTCAAAGCACACTTCCAGAGATGGTTATTAGAATATTTCTTAATCGTCCTCCTCAAGTCCACCGGAAAATCTATTTACATCCACAGATTTATCATGTCCATCCATTCCATAGAAACTGGAGAGATTTCGATTCAGCATTCGATGTAGAGTTTTTACACCGATCTGTCAGGAAATACAGCGCGCTGTAAAATATAGTGAATTGGGAATAATTAGAGTTGTATAATCCTATACATCAATTTTTTAAAAGACTGTATGCTTTTTGAAGTTTGGAATAGATAAAAACTTTTGGTTTGCTTTGTGTATCTATGGTGAGTTTTTTCACACTTTAGGCTTATTAGACCGTGATACACCGTTTAAAGGGGATTCCGAACCACTAAAAGACATCCAGGATTTGAACCTGAAGCCAGTAGGACCAATGGCCAGAGTATAAATTGTACAGAATATAGAATAAATCATTATGCAATATTGATTTGGGTGTGTGTTTAACAGAAAAAATCGGGAATCTAGCTGCAATGGGTCCCAGGACACTGCGATGTGCAGGGAAACGAAAGGACAGATGCTCTAGCCAAGCAAGCATGCAATATGAGCTAGCCAGAACTTCCTCTCACCTACAGCGCCAGTTGCAGCACAATCAATATAACTGCGACCAATTACGTGAATAGTCCAAGAAAGCAGGCCGAAAAGGGTAAAAGGTAGGAGAATCTCAACAGACCGAAGGACCTTCCTAGGAAAGTCGCAGTTGCTACCTTCCGAATGGCTACGGGGGACGTTTATCAAGAACATCTTAGCCGAATCGGGGTCGCTGAATCGCCAAACTACCCACTTTGCTCCGACTCTAACGACGCTGCAGACCACCTCCCATCTTGCAGTGCACTTGACGAATGCCGACCACGAGAGGAGCTACCAGGAGATGGCAAATCATGGAGGGCAAGGGGTCGAATGGTCCAGATTCCACGGATGGGCGTTAGCGCGTCCCAAATATAAATCACCCCGAATTCATAAAAATTTGATTTATGTATCACCGACTATATAATAAATAATACTCTGAGCATCTCTACCTCTCTGGACATCTGACGCCTTATATTGATTCGGAATGTATTCAAAGACCAAAATCACAGCTGTATTTAAGGATCATATAGGAAAGAATATGCAAGCTGCAAGCATAAGTATGCAAGCTGCAGGCATGTTCCATGTAAGAATAATTCGCATCATTGACGCAGCAAATAGCAGCATCTCTTGCCTTAGCAACGAAACAATTCAGTTACAATCGCCTGGTTCAGTTGATACAGCAACCAAAACAAGCAAAGATAAAAAGCAAATGAATAGTAACAAACTTGATTGCACAGAACTCTGACACTCCGTCACTTCCAATAAGCCAAAGTACATTTACATTGTATATGTATTTTGGCTCAATGGACATTGTGCATTTACAAAGTAAAAAATACATTTTCTTCTCTGAGCTAAAATATATTTACATTTTAATATGAGACTACATAATTTTAACTCACCCCTACAAAATTTACAACGGAATTTTAATTGCGATAATTTTTGAATACGGTTAAATTCAGTTTTGCTTTTTTCTCTTCCCTAGTATCCATTTTAAATGGACGACAATGTTAAACAACATAAAATAATCAAAATCATTTTTTTTCTACACAGAAAAATTCTATTAACAATGAAGATCCTCCACTTCCATGGCTAAAACAATTTACAAAATAGATACGCAAGACAACAAAAGACGGAGATGTTTGCTCATTGCACTAAAATCTGTATTTCCTTAAGTTGATGCTTTCGTTTCTATCATCTGTGACGCTCTTATCAGGAAACTGAGGTAGTTCTTAAGCACATTCCTTTTCCGAACAGTTATTTTTATCAATATATATATACTGTTAAATTTTGCTTCTACGAAAATTGCTTGACTTCCTGTTCCATCTAGTTTCAAATACATACATTATTCTGATTTTAATGTTTTGACATCAAATATAAAGCCCCTCTACCTCGATTTGCATTTCCAAAACACACATGAATCGAGCTCTTTAAAATAGTTTAAATTTTATCAACACGAATATTCCCTCTTATTGTAACTCTTACTTATTTTTCCTAGCTTATAGATCTTATCCTATCAAGCGCAGACATTTAGTCTGATGTTCATTTTTTTTTTATTAAGATTCATACAACAGATATAAATTGCCTGTTCAAATGTATATTCAGAAAAAACACTAACACCAAATTGCTTGGAAGTTTTCGTTTGGCCAAGGATCGTTTTAAAATTATTTCTTAAATTATAATATTTATTTATTTATATCTTTGACCAAAACTTGCATGGCGGAACACAATGCAGAATTTTGCTATTTGAAAAAAAGAAAAATTCCTTTTTAATTACGAAAAAAATTTATTTCAGGATAATTGAATGGAATGAAAATATAACTCCTCTCCAGCTTAAACGTTTAGTGTCACAATTACAGATTCTTAACTTAAGAACAATTTAATACACTTCAGGATATAATGTTAAGATCCATGATGCACGAAGTTATCCACAATAGAAGATCTTTTTTTGATAGAAATAAGACCATTTGCAAAGCTAGTAATAGCGGAATTAGAGATCTAACTGCTCAGTCTAATTCATTTGCATCTCATTCCAAGCATATCATAATTAATGAAGTTACTCATTTTGATTTCTGTCAAACAAGCTACATGTAACAGTTGTTCTTCTGACACGAACTTAAAAATGTTTTTCGTAAAAAAAAATTATATTCACTGATTAAAAAATTTTATTCTAACAAGACTTGTAAATTATCTGCACGATTATTAACTACATCAGTAATTAAACATCTTTAATAACATCGGATCACGTTTGACATACCACTTAAATGGTTTACTGCTCAGATATTTCCTATTCCAAAACCAAACAAGCACGTAAATTCCGGAAGGACCGCATGCGCCTGCATGCGGTCCTCCAGTCAACCTCAGTACTAATAAAACTTTTGCAAAAGTTATCTCTCCATAAGTTTGTTTTTTTTGAAATATGGGCAAATTACACCCATAACATATAGCTTTAATTCAATTTAAAGAGGCTAAAAATATGTTTTTTTAGGTACAATTACGCATAGAATTATGTTTGGAGAGTCGGAATAATTTTAAAGATTTTGCATCTGAGGGATCAGGCCCGTCCACATATTTTCCGATGCTTAATTGTCTGAATTTAATGAGAGAATTCGGTTACATTTTTATATATTCTAACACCTTAATCCAAAGGGGATTTCACTTTTTTTCTACAGAAAGTATAAAGGTTTCAAAAGACGCAGGAGGAGGGGGAGGGGAGGGAAATTTAGGGGCCAAACATTTGCAATATACGATATATTTTTCATTGGTTTGAGTAATAACTTTAAGTGTGTATCTACAAGCGATGGCCTAAAACTTTAATTGAAATTAATTTCTTTTGCTAAGAAAATATTAATTAAGACATATCCATTGTTGAATTTCTAATTATTTAATTTTTTTCTCACATTTATCCTTGTTGAATCACTAATTTTTAAATAAGCCCAATAAATGAAGATAATTCAATTAATTTAAAATTAAAATGGAAATAAACGAAGTTAAATCCAAACGTGAAAGTGTTTAACATGCTGAGCTATACTATGTTATACCTACTATACTATTTTAGGCAAACCTTGAATAAATCAATTCAAATAAAAAGTAATCCTTAGAAATGTCGAACTAAAAGTTCCGTAAAAACAGCAATCTTTTTTTCCCCTAAATATTGTTTCAGTTGTTTGTTTTCGTTTCTACATCATTAAACACATTTTTTTTTAAAGTTGCAAACCCGCAAGAGTGACAAATAACGCTTTGATTTTAAAAATATATATTTATAAATTGACAATGCTGTGTAATATAATGCATAATATAAATTGACAATGCTGTTAAATATAATATAAAATGCGATGCATTTCGTCTTCCCTCGATAATATTTTAACAGTTTAATGCATACACCTTTCTGGAGTAGTGGACAAAAATTTATTCATTCAACTTAATCTTAATAATCTTATAAACAGAAAACAGGTCATATGGTCGACATAGCATTAACATTGTAAGCTTAACCTATATTCGGCTCAAATATGGTTTTCAGTAATATATATGAATCCAAAACTACTATATTAGATTAAAATTTGGTTCATTGTATGTCACCAGTCATGTACAATGTGGTTATCAGTGAAAGTATTCTCAAGTCTAGTGTCGATAACATTTTTCGAAGTAAAAAATAATATTCAGTGATGAAAAAGATTTTTTAGAAGTTAACTTTCAATAATATTGTTTCCAATGCATTTAATTAACCACATAATTACAACTCCTTTTCCATCGCGATCGCAAATCCAGACTACGTGAATGAATAATTAGAAGATTGAAATAAAAACTACAATTTATAAAAATTGAATAATAAATGATTTTTCCCATTCACGATAAAATGACGATTTTTTCCACATCGCGATAAAATACTCTCATTCATGTTTTACGATTAAACACAATTCGACCAACATTGAAGATCTTAAACGTTTACAAGACGTTTAAGATCGTTTAACGTTTATATAACGTTTCTCATTATTCATAGAATTACCTCTGAGAAATTTTTAATGAACACTGGAGAATGTTGCATTTCAGTGAATTTTAGAGTGTTTTGTTGTAAACACAATGCATCCCTGCAAATAGATATTAAGAGTTCTAAAGATAAAATATTCCCTAACAGAATCTCTGTATTCTTCCAACTTACTAAAAATCTTAATATAGGAGACGAATAACTAGAATTAGATGTCTGCAGTGCTATTTTTAAAAAATAATGCTAATATGTACGGATTAATTATTTAAAAAGAAAAAATTATACCCTGATTTAATTTTCGCAATTACACAAGGAAGTAATTTTCTAAAGCACACTGAAATATACAGCCAGTTGATTGAAATGCTAAAGACTTCAGAAACATTAATCACAAGGACAATATAGCAATGTTCAATATAAATTTATTAGTGAAACATGAAAATAACAAAATTTTTTTTCCAAATATAAACATTTTCAGAAGAAATAAATCTTTTTCAACGTGTCATAATTTGCAACGGCTTGCGAAGGTTTTCAATTGCATACATATAAAGTAATTAAAAAAAAACTAAACACAATACAAATTTAAGTATATTAAATTGGCATTAGTATAGTAACCATAACATCTAAAGTTATCGAGCAGTAAAATAATTTAAAGTTAATATTTAAAACTGCATTCGAAGCATTTATTTAAAAGCAATATATATGTTTTAAAAATTTAAATTAGGCACATTAAAAATTTTTTAATTTGAAATCATTATAAATTTCACAAAAGGTGAATGTTAATTAAAATACACAATTGCATAGTAAAAAAAAAAACATGTTACGCATAAATATAAAAATGTATTCAAAACTATTGAATTTCTAAGCTTTATTTTTTCAATTACGGAATATTATCAATGATTCTTACAGTGGAAGAAAATTAGAAAAAACATACATTTTAAATACAATAGAGAACAGTGCGATGAATTATAGCAAACAAACTTATTTCTCAGCAATCTTTCCAAAATTGTTGCATTTTTGAAGAAGGCTTTTGCCTGTAGAACTATTTATTTATTCTTCCTAGCAGCAGTTGCAGTCGCTTCATAGTCGGTTCTTCGAAGCATGTTGGGAAGAACACTTTAATGCATTGAAGAATTCATTTGACCCATAGCTGCGTCATAGTTCATTGGCAGTGCTGATCTTGAATCATTATCTTGAACCAAGTTAGAAGAATTAGATCCAGGATGGCTTGAGGAACTTTGACGTTGTTGGTTCCCGAAATTACTGCAATAATGAACTTCGAAATTTGTAACATAAGCTTTGCAAAATTCACAATTCCAGACTTCCATATTTGTTAATAAAATTTTCTAAAAACTGACTAAAATGCTGTTTCTTCTGACTAAAATGCTGTTTCTTCTGACTAAAATGCTGTTAAGAAACTAAACAATTGATTTAAAAATATCAATAAAATTTATTTATATATTCATTTAACAATAACGTTGAGCAAATATTTTTTTCTCCACCCTTTATATAGCTTTTTTTTATAATCTTTGACGTCAAAGGAAACTTCACAAGCTAAAGCATCGAAGAACCGAACATAAATTAAATTATATTTGCTAAATAAACTATCTTACAAGAACTACCTTGTCGCACTATCGCTACATATATGTCTACCTAACGGAACACATCGTCTCTTATTCAGTCATGATTTTTTCTTTAAGTTAGAAATAATATTTTTTAATATAAGAGCTTTCCATTGCAAAAAGTTTAAAAATAATGTACAAAAATGTCTTTACTTTCACTCTTTGGTGCACTTTGATTTCATACAATCCAACATAAGGAAGATGTGTAGGAGATTCAGCGTTACCGAAGATGCTCTTTTCAAAGCGAGAAACTTTAGTGCAATCTCGTTATATGGTAGTAATTTTCAAAGCACACTTTGAGAGTGGCAGTCTGAAGATTTTCATAATCCTCCTCCTCAAACCCATCGGAATGTCTACACAGATGTCTTCACAGATTTATCATACTTATCCCTTCCATAGAAACTGGAGCAATTTAGATTCCGTTTCGTATACCGAGTTTTGACCCCGATCTGCTTGGGAATTTAATCGCTGTAAACCAGATTGAATAGGAAATAAGGAGAATTATATAATCCTATATATTCATTTTTGTACAGAAGATATGCGTTTTGAAAGTGGCAATATAATATAATTTGTAGTTTGGTTATCTCTCTACAGTTATTTTTTGCACAATTTAGGATATAGTACAGTTTATCGTGGATTTCGAAAAACATGTATGCCACCTCAAGGATTCGAACCTCCTGTGGTACGAATGGTCAGAGTACAATTTCTTGAGAAAATTTAATTAATTATTAAGCAACGTTATTTTGGTTTGTTACTGACTGCTGGTATGTTCTTCAATTGATAACTTTGTATTTTTACTCTTGGTAATTTCTTTTCCTTGTTATACTTTTGCTAAATAAATCTTGCTTTGTCCTGGAATTCTCAATACATTATGAGAAATTTTCCGTAAAGTCACCGACTATGAATTAAACTGGCTTAAGGAATCCAATTTTTAAAATTTAAATCAGCCCGCATTCATAAAATTTCATAGTCAGCCCTACGCTCTACAGTCATATATTAGACCGGGACTTCTCTACAGTCATTGTGTTCCCACTTTATGTTAAATTGTCCGGAACCTACAATTTAAAGTCAGAATCAAGGAGCAGATTTGAAATTCTTATTTACAGTGAATAAGTCAGTGAGGTACCATATATTACGCATTAATGGTTAGAGGGAAGTTCAAAATTGTTTCACACTTTGACAATGAGCAACATTTGTTATGCGGCAAACATACAATGGGTCCTTCATTTTGAAAATAAATTAGTAAGGAAGAGCTCTGTTCATGTTATTCAAGACTGTTGAGACATTTGTTATGCGGCAAACGTACAATGGGTCCTTCATTTTGAAAATAAATAAGTAAGGAAGAGCTGTGTTCATGTTATTCAAGACTGTTGAGACAACAGATTTACGTTGTTTGGACGGGAGCTATTTCAAATTTAAAAAAAGTATAAAAATAATGTTTAAAAGTTAAATAAAGACATGTATGGTTATTCAAAATTAAGGTTTCTATGTTTGTTGCTCTAAAAATGGCGTTCATGTTGAATGCTGAAAATTATTTTGAACTTCCCTCTATCCATTGTAGTAGCAGATAATTGTTCCGTTCATTGCAAATAAAAAGAATCAGTCTGCTCCTTACATTTTTAATAATTCTGTATATTACTGAGCTTGAAAAATTAGGAAACGGAGAGAGTATATAAACAGAAATGCTAAAGTCGGCGGATAATTACAGAAAAGCAGAGATCGGTTATTTTGAGAAAATGTGGGAGTACAATTTAATAGGGGTCAGCGCAAAAGAGAATATGTCACTTGTAAATTGGTAAAAAAGGAAAAGTAGTTTTAAAGTTTCTAGCTTACACAACCCATGACCTCCTCTTCCAAGTAAGTCTTATTATTATTTTTTTTGTTCATCCAAATCATATATTCACAGAGGAATACAGAGTTCATATTTATTTACAAAATTATGTTTTGTTTATTTAAAATTTTCAAGCATACGATAAATTACATTAAAATTACTTTTTTGAATAAAATAAATTTTATACTTCAAATTTGGATTGAAAATACCAATTTTAGCTCTTGGAAAGATAAAAAAAGTATAAATAATATAAATTACAAATAAAAATGAAAATTCAAAATAAAAAAAAAAATGTCGTTACTAAGTAACTTCCGAAGGGAAACTTGCTGTAATGTACTAAAAAATGAAATAAAAAAATATATAAATATAAATGAAATAAAAATCAAATCATTAAAAAAGTATTGTTTTATGAGCGCGATATTCGTTTCACCAATCTTTCATTCAGCTTTTGCAAATCGATTTCAATTTGGGTATTTGCACATAGTAATTGCTATTGTAGGTTCGCGTCAGTTATATTTGATGGTGTTTTAATAAAAGGATACACAAATAATGTATTTAATATATTGGTTTTCACTACTTAAACCATTATAAAATAATTATATTTTGTAAAAGTGTGATAAATTTCACTGGCCGGAAAAATGTTATGGCGCGCCACTGGTTGGCCACCTGTGTATTAGAGATTAAAAAAAAACTATATTTTCCATTCAATTCATGTTTTACAATTAGACTGAAATTGGGAAACACTCAATCTCGTAAATGTTTTATTATCTTTAATTTATATAACTGTCGTCATATTATTCATAGAACTACTTCCGAGAAGTGTGTACTAAATGCGAACTAGAAAATTCTATGGTTATTAACTGGAATTGTTTTATAGTCTTTCGTTGTAAGCACAATGCACCCCTCCCCATGCAAATGGATATTAATGCTGCTAAAGAAAAAATTCTTTAATAAAATCAATGTATTTTTTCAACTTACTAAAAATCTTAATATAGGAAGGCAACTAATAAATCCCTTAGCATTATTAAAACACTATTTTTCAAGAATAACTATAATATGCACAACTTTGTTATTTGCGGCTTGTAAGCCTATTGGCCAGCGCTCTGGCCGTTGGTACGGAAGGTTTCAGGTTCCAATCCTGGCGGTGGGATGGATGTTTGTGAGTGGTTCGGTATCTACATTAAACTCTAGGTGCCGGCCTAATCTGCCCAAAGTTTGCACAGAATGAAAGTAGAGTTAGAAACCAAAAATTTTTTTATGTCGCAAAAGGAAGAACCAATACCTTAATTTAATTTTTGAAACCACACTGAAATATACAGTCAGTGGATTGAAATTCTAAAGATGTTATAAACATTAGTCAGAAAGTCACCAAAGCGATGTTTAATATTCATTTATTAGAGAAATATCAATTGCAATAAACTACATTTTTCCCAAATATATACATGTTCAGAAGAACCTTTACATAAATTCGTCTGCTATTATTTGAAGAAATTTTCATTTGCATACATATAAAATAATTAAGTATTTCGTTTTCCCTCCATATTATTTTAACAATTTAGACCCTACTCCTTTCTGCAGTAATGGATAAAAACTTATTAATTCAGTGAACGCATTCTCAATCCCAGTGCCAATAATCAAATATTCTGGAAGGTAAAAAATAATATTTTGTAATGAATCCGATTTTTTTGCTTCAACAATATTGTTTCAATTAATGTAATTAGTCACATTATTGCAACTCATTTTCCATGACGATCGCTAGTCCAGATGACGCGGATGAATTATTAGGTGATTAAAAAAATGAACTACAATATTTTCCATTAAACTCTGGATAACTTCCCCATTCACGATAAAATGACAATTTTGTCCCATTCACGATAAAATATTTACATTTATCTTTTAGGATTAAACTGAAAATAGCCAGCATTAAAGATCGTATAACATTTAAAAGATTGAATTCATATAACTCACGTCATATTATTCATAGAGTTACCTCCTAGAAATTTGTACTAGATACAAATTGGAAAATATTGCATTTCAGTGATTTCGATCGTCTTTCTTTTTAAGCCCAATGCAACCCCTCCTCCCCATGCAAATAGATATAAATAGTACTAAAGATAAAATATTCCTTAACAGAATCAATATATTCTTCTAACTTACTAAAAATCTTAATATAGCAGACAAATTACTATAGTTTTTTTAATAGTACTAAGTCAATCTATTTTTAAAAATAACGCTAATAATCATTTCTTAACTTTTTTTTGTAACTGAAAATGAAGAACCAACACCTGATTTAATTTTCGAAATTGCACAACCAAATAAATTTCGAAACCACACTGAAATACGCAGTCAGTTGATGAAAATGCTAAGAGTTTCAGAAGCATTAATCACAAAGACAACAACGCAATGTTTAACACCCTTTTATTAGTAAAACTAGAAAATAGCAATAAACTACATTTTTCCATATACAAACATTTACAAAAGAATTAAATCCTTTTTCTACACAAGATAGTGTGCAATTACATATAAAGGTTTTCAGTTGCATACATATAAAATAATTAAGAAAAACTAAGTGCATTACAAAATTAAGAACACTAAATTAGTGAAATTATTTAATACTAATGTGATTACTTTAATACTAAAATGATCACGAGTAAAAGCTAATATTTAAAGCTGCATTACAAGCATTTCTTTAAAAGTAATACTCTGTAAAAAAAGATTTAATTTAAGCACATTGAAATTGAAATAGTTTTTTAAAAAGCATTACAATTTTCACACAAGGTCAAAATATTAACCAAAATACACAATTGCATGGTAAAAAAAAATAAAATATACTCTATGCATAAACATTAAAAAACTTATTCCAAAATATAGAATATCATAAAAGTTATTTTTTCAGGAACGGAATATTATGAGTGATTTTTACGAGTGGAAACTATTAAAATTAATTTGTTTTAAATAGAGAACAGCGCATTGAAATATAAAAAACGAACTTATTTTGTGCAAAGTTGTTAAA
Organism: Caerostris darwini; assembly: GCA_021605075.1. Lineage (NCBI taxonomy): Eukaryota > Metazoa > Arthropoda > Arachnida > Araneae > Araneidae > Caerostris > Caerostris darwini. The sequence goes on along the minus strand of BPLQ01008096.1, from coordinate 35,815 downwards.
AGAAAACAAAGGATTTACCCCATTCCTTACATTTATACAGTCAACCGTCAGTGTGCATCCTGCGGACGTGTTCGCGCAGTTTGTCACTGCGAGGAAAGCATTGACCACATTCCGTACATTTATATGGTTTTTCGGCAATGTGGATGCTTCGGATGTGTCTAAGCAGTACAGCAGGTCTAGAAAAGAATTTACCACATTCTTCACATTTATTCGGGTTTTTATTTGATGTTCTGATAATATGGATGTCCTTGTGCCTGCTGAGGCTAGAACTATCAGCAAAGCAAAGATGGCATACTGTACATTTATAAGGTTTTTCGCCTGTATGGGTGCGTATGTGCCTGGTCAGGTGCCAACTGGAACGAAATGTTTTGTCACAATATTTGCAGGCATAAGGTCTCGCACGACTACGAGAACGGTCACGAGGTTCCGGGTGATCTTTCGGTTGAAATTCTTTTACACATTTATTAGAATGGATTGGACCAATTGCATCAGTTGGAGGAATGGGGTCCATCGGATTATTGGGAACGGTCAAAATCGGTATTCCTGAAGACGTTTCATATTGTGGTGATATCCGATTATCCGATGCATCAAAGTTTTCATTGAAATAGGATATAAAATGTGGCGACATTTCATCCTTGCGAGATATCCCAAAACATTCCATTTGACGAGATGCATTAGGAAGATGAGCCATTTGATGCGTCAGTGCATGTCTTCGACCAAACGTTTGTTGAAACCCAGGCAAAAAACATGGTTCAGCTACAGGCATGGAAGCGTTGGCAGAGTGTTCTGGATTCAAGTCTTCACAACACTGGGAATTTTGATTCATGATTAAATTATTCGCTTCAGAGGGATGTAGCAAGTGTATTGATTCGGATTGTCTTTCTTGATCACGCGGCCAGTCAGGAAACAGAAAATCAGAAGTTTCAGGATTGTATAGATTCTGGTTCGTGACTGCATGCTGGGAAAACGTTTCCGCAGCTGCCGTCTCTCCACATTCAATTCTTGGATGCACGTCGGGAAGAAAGCTTTGCTGTGTTGAAGAATTACTTTGATTGTGAAATGGCCATTGTGCTTCAGAGTCAGTTTGCTGCGCTGATACAGAATCAATATTTGGAGCCCTGATATCAGAAATGGATCGAGGAAGGGTTGCGGAACTTTGACGGTGTTGGTTCCCAAATTTCCTGCATCTATGAACTTCAAAATTTGCAATATAAGCGTTGCAAAATTCACAAACATTCATATTTCTTAAAATTTAAGATATTTATTAATATTTCTTAAAATTAAAATTTACCTAAAAATATGAAATTACTAAAATTCAGTTAAAAACATACAATATTTATTTATACATTCATTTAACAGTAATGTTGAGCAAAATGTTTTTCTCCTCAGCCTTTATATTTTATACATTTTTTTTTTATCCGTGACGTCAATGAAACTGCACAAGTTAAAGCTTTGATGAACGAAACAGAAATTAATTTGTAACTGCGACAATAAGCTGTCTTACTAGAACTATGTTGTCACACTAGTGCTAAATGAAAGTCGACCTAATGAAAGACATTGTCTCTAATTAAGGCATGAATTTCAATTCCAGTTTGAAATAAATGATTGTTACTATAAAAACTTTCAATTGTATTTAGTTTTAAAAATAATATATAAAAATGTTTTTAATTTCAATTTTTGTGGCTTTTTGACCCGATGCCGTTTTCCAGAAGAAAGATGTGGGTTAATAATAATTATTATAGGGCAGTAATTATAGGGCAGCAGTTTTCAATTTACTGGATACAATCCTCCTCTTCGAGCCTACCGGAAAGTCTACATAAGTAGCTTCGTATGTCGAGATTTGACCCCGATCTGTTAAGAAACTCAATGCGCATTAAACGAGGTACAACTGGAAATAATGCAAGTTATATAATCCTATATATTAATTCTCTTTAAAAGAAAATATGTTTTTGGAAATTGGCAATAGAATATAATTTTTCTAGAAAATGGAATAAAATATTATGCAACATTCATTTTGATTTGTGCTTGACTGCTGAAATTCTCTTCAATTGAGGACTTTGTATTTTTATTCCTGGTATTTTCTTTTCTGTGTTAAATATTTCTAATTAAATTTTGGCTTGTATTGATCTTCTCAATAAATTATGAGAAATACTCCAAAAAGTTACCGACTAGGAATGCACGAAGGAAAAAAACTGAATAAAGGAATCCAATTTTTAAATTATAAATCACCCCGTAATCATAAAAATTTGACTTCCATACCACCCATTAAATATTAATTATTACTCTGTCAGAGAACATAGCTCACTTATAGTGATTCGGAATATGTTATAAAGGGAAAAAATCCCCCCTGCATATGTAGATCACGTAGAAAAAACGAAATTTTTGTTTTGTGTAACTATGTAAGCTGCAGACATGTTCCATGCGAGGATCCTTCACATCATTGACACAGCAGGTAGCATCATCTCTTACATTAGCAACGCAAACAATTCAGCAACAATCGCCTGTTTCAGTTGCTACCGCAACAAAAAAGAGTCAAAGATTCAAGCAGACGGTGAGTTGTCACAGGATTCTGTCACTTCAGTACATCTATTGAGCCAAAGTCCACTTGCATTTTAAATGTACACATAAAGTTTATCAATGTAAAAAGTACATTGACAAATTTCAATGTACATTTTCTTCTCTGAGGCAAAATACATTGCAGATTTCATAATTTGAACTCCCTCTTTTTTAGACTTACAACGGTGTGATAAGTTCGCAAAAGCCAGTTTTACTTTTTTCACTTCTATAGTATCTATTTTAAATGGACGACACTGTTAAATGGTAATAGTTAATCAGTTTTCTGCAACAAATTACTTTTTTTCTATACAAGAGCTGTTTCTTTACTATGGGGATCCTTCACTTCCATAGCTAAACAATGAAATAAAGCGACACAACTGACAACGAAAGTTGCCGCAGTAAAATCTGTTTTTCTTTCAGTTGATCCTTCCATTTCACGCGTCTGTCGCAATATTATAAGGAAATTGAGACAGTTCTTACGAACTTTAAGAAACAATTATCTTAAACAATCTTTGTTGTTGTCAATCAATGTTTATAGTGCTGAAGTTTACTTCATTTACGGAATGGATTGTCATCATGTCAAATCCAAGCATTATTCTAGGCGATTATAATGTTAAACATCAGGATTTAAGCACCTCTTCCTCCATTAGCATTTCCAAAACACTCATGCATTGCATCCTTGAAAATAGTTTAAATATTAGCAATTCGAATATTTGCACTTGTGTAACTCTTACTTCATTCTCGCTTATAGGTCTCACCCTATCGACAACAGACGTTCAGCCTGATATTATATTTTTTAAGCCTTCAGATTCTTACAATAGACATAACTTGCCTGTTCAAATACATTTTCAGAAAATTAATAACATCAAATCGCTGGAACATTGTCGTTTGACTTATGATATTTTTTATATTATGTTTTAAATTTTTTTTGATATTTACAATTTTAACCAAGATTTCCATGGCGGAAAGTGCAATGCAGAATTTTGTCATAGGAAAAAAGAAAATTTCCTGATATTTGGATTTAAAAAAAAAATTCTCTCTCAAATTTAAACGTTTAATATCGGAATTGCGGATTCAGTACTTAAACACAATTTATTACATTGCAAGATAACCGGTCGATCCATAAAGCCTACCAATATAAGATCTTCTTCTGATAGATATAAGACACTTTGCAATGCTTGTAATAGTGGAATTAGAAATCCAAATGTTCAGTCTAATTTATTTGCATCTCATTCCGAGCATGCCATTCTTAATGAAGTTATTCATTTTGATTTCTCTAACAACAAGCAGCATGTAAGAATTGTTTTCTGCCACCGAGTTGTAAACGCTTTTCGTAAAAAACAGGTCTAGGTAGTGATTGTATTCCAGCAAAACTCGTAAATTATGTGAACGATATTCATCAGTAGTTAAGCATCTTTAATAATAATTAACATACCGGTGGAAGGTTTAGTGTAAATCAGATGTTAGATACATCTCAGATATCTTCTATTCGAAAAACAAAGATATAAATAATGGCAGGCATGGCAAGATATAAATTTAATGTCCAGTTGCTTTAACATCAGTGTTATGCAAAATATTGGAAAGGTTAATTTTAAAGGCTATTTTTTCCCATGTTATGATAGTGATTACAACTTATTGGATGTTATCTATCCGGTAAAAAGAGTTATACAAATTCCTCTTTTTCCTGGACAACGAGATCCTGTTTTCTCAATTTACAGAATAATATGGTTCTGAGAAGTCATACTTGTCTCCTGTCTTTTCAAAATAAGAAACATGGCGGGAGATGAAACATTTGACAAGTATGTCACTTCCCCCTCGGTACGTTGTTGAAGACGTAAAGACACTGGTAAGTGCAGCATGGAACAGCCCACAGCGAAAATGAAATTTAAAAAATAAAACTACAACAACAATTTTAAATCCAGGCAATTAAATAATTATAAGTGCTGATGAATTCAACAGGAAAGGGATATCTGCTGCAAGAGAGAAATGAAAAATTGTTGACTTTTAAACATAAAAATTGAAATATTTTATGTTCATACATGGAGCGCGAGACAATGCCTGTGAAATCATTCTAATCTTTTGTTTATTTAAAAAGTGCGACTACCGTTATAAAATATTGAAGTAATTTTTATATAGGTGAATCGGATGGAACAGAATTATCTCGGAATTATGCGTTTCAATAACAAAATAGTACATCATAAATTGACAATGCTGTGAAAGATAATTTAAAATTCGATGCGTTTCGTCTCATCTATATTACTTTAACAATTTAGAGCTAACAATTTTAATATTAATTTAGAGCATACACCTTTCTGGAGTTATCGATAAAAACTTATTAATTAGTACGGAAAAAGCGGTCGTATGGTCAAAATAGCAATTCAAGTCTAGTCTTTGTTCAGCTGAAATAAGGTTTTCAGTAACCGTTATCAATCCAAAACTACTATATTAAATGAAAGGTTCAGTTGTGTTAGTGGTCATGCACAATGTGGTTATCAGCGAACGCATTTCCAAGTCTAGTGTCGATTACATTATTGGAAGGAAAAAAAATAATATTCAGTAATGAAGCTGATTTTTTTTTTTAAAGTTATGCTTCACCAATACTGTTTCCTAAGCATTTAATTAGCCACATTATTGCAACTCAATTTCCACGGCGATCACAAGTCCAGATTAAAATAATGCACTATTAGAAGATTGAAAAAAAATAACTACAATATCCTTCATTCAGTTCACTTTGCCCTTTCACGAAAATGAGGATTTGTCTCATTCACAATAAACTATTTCCATTCATGTTTTACGATTAAACTGAAATTGGCAACATTAAAGATCGTAAAACCTTTAAAATATTTAATTTATATAACTTTTTTCATATTATTCATAGAATTACCTCCGAGAAATGTGTACTAAATACAAACTGAAAAATGTCGAATTTCCATGAATATTATAGTCTTCAGTTGTAAGCAGATGAAGATGAAATATCCCTTAACAGAATAAATATATATATTTCCAACTTGCTAAAAATCTCAATATAGAAACACAAATACCTAGACAAAGCATCCCATTAGTACTATTACAACACTATTTTCTTTTTTTTTTTTTTTTTTTTTTTTGGAAAACGATACTATGAACTTTTTTTTTGCATCTGAAAATGAAGAGCTAATACGTAATTTAATTCTCGAATATACACAAGGAAATAAATTTCGAAACCACACTAAATATGCAGTCAGTTGAAGGAAGTGCTAAATGTTTCAGGAGCATTAATCAAAATTCAAAAACGCAATGTTTAATAACCATTTATTAGTGAATCAGTAAACTACATTTTTCCCACATACAAATATTTGCAGAAGAATTAAATCTGTTTTCTTCGTAACATAGTGTGCAATTACATATAAAAGTTTTCAATTGCATACATATAAAATAATTAAGAAAAACTAAATGAATTACCAAATTAAGAACATTAAATTACCATTAGTTTAGTTAAAATGCTACCTCTAATACTAAAATGATCTTAAATAAAAGTAAATATTTAAAACTGCATTTCAAGCATTTATTTAAAAGTGATAAGTTGTAAAAATTTAAAATAGGACCATTGAAATTAAAATTGTTTTTAAAGGCTTACAATTTTCTCAAAAGGTGAAAATATTAATTAAAATACACAATTGCGTGGTAAAAAAAATTAAGTATATCATACATAAATATCAAATGTATTCAAACTGTTGAATTAAAAAAAAATTAAACTAAATTAATTCATAAATTTTAATTAAAATGCAGAACAAATCATTGGATCATGGAAAACAGTCTTATTTTGTAGCAACTCTTCCCAATTATTCTATTTTTGGAAAAATTCAATAATTGATTCATTTTCCCTGCACTTGCCAAGTCCAGACAAGTCCTCTGAGTCGAATTCATCATCCAAGAATCCTACTTTAGTATGTAGAAGAATGTGACGTTTGAGGCGGCAATAGAAAGCAAAGCACTTAACTACACTTTTATGATCAATTGTCAGCGTGGATGTTGCGGACGTGTCTGGGCAGTGTAGAACTGTAAGCAAAGTATTGACCACATTCAGTACATCTATATGGTCTATCCCTAGTGTGGCTGATGCGAATTGATCGCGCAGTTTGGAAGGATAAGGCAAAGCATTCACTACATTCAGTACATTTGTATGGTTTTAGGCCCTTATGAATGCTTCGGACGTGTTCTTGCAGTCTGTAACGGGTAAAAAAGCATTCCCTGCATTCTGTACATTTATATAATCTACTAGTATGGATGCGCATGTGATCCCTCAGGTTAGATCTGGCAGCAAAGCACCTATTTCATACCCTGCATGCATGAGGCTTTTCGCCCGTATGGGTGTGGATGTGATCGGTCAGATCGTAACGGCTAGAAAATGGTTTGCCACAAAAATTGCACACGTATGGTTTCGCAACACTACGAGAGCGATCTTGATGGGGTTCAGGGTCATCTTTCGGTAGAAATGCTTCTGGGTATATACTGGAATGGATTGTACCAGTTGAATCAGTTGGAGGAATCGTGTCCATCGCACTGTATTGCGCTTTTTGATTTGCCAAAATCCCTATTGCTAAAGATGTTCCATAATATTGCGATATCTGATTCGTCGATGCATTGCCGGTTTCATTGAAATCGGATGCAAAATAGGACGACACTCCAGAACATTCCGTTTGTGAAGATTCATTAGGATAAAATATTCGATTCACCATTGCATTGCTTTGACCAAACGTCTGTTGAAACCCAGGCAAAAACCATGGTTCGGCAACAGACAGGGGAGCGTTGGCAGAGTATTTTGAATTCGAGGCTTCACCACAGTGAGGATTTTGATTTAGGATTAATTTATTCGTTCCAAATGGCTGTTGAAAATGCGTTGATTTGAATTGATTTTCTTCTGCATGCGGAAGTTCGCAATTAGATCTGGTTCGCAATTAGATACGGGAAGGCATTTCAGCAGCTGTCGCCTCTTCACAGTCAGTTTTTTGATGCATGTAAGAATATAATTTTTGGAGAAAGTAGGAGTAAATTATTATGCAACATGGATTTTGGTTGGTGGTTGATAGCTGATATGTTCTTCAATTGAGGGTTTTGTGTTTGCACTCCTTGTAATTTCTTTTCCGTTTTATATTTTTCTAATTAAATTTTGCTTTGTCCTTAATTTCTGAATAATTATGAGAAAAGCTACGGACTAGGAATGCACCAAAGAAATAAATTCAGTAAAAGAAAATTAGGAAAATTTTCTCCAGTTAATCACCCTGCTTTCATAAAAGTTTGACTTTTGTACAACCCGTTAAATTTTAATTATTACTCTGACAAAATACATCTTTCCACTTATTGTGACGCGGATTATGTTATAAATCACATATGTATTTAAACATCATATTGACAGAAAAAAAAAGAAATTATATTTTAAGCAGGTATACAAGTTTTCGTCATGTTCCATGTAAGGATCCTTCACATCACTGATGCAGCAAGTAGCAGCATCTCTAACATTAGCAACGCAAGCAATTCGGCAAAAATCGCCTGGTTCAATTGCTACCGCAACAAAAACAGGCAACGATAAAAAGCAAATTGATAGTAACAAACCTGATGGCGACTTGCCACAGGATTCTGACACTTCATTACCTCCACTGAGCCAATGAACATTGTTAATGGATTTCGGCTCAATGGGAGTTTGCACTTTGTACATCTACATAGTAAACAATGCATTTTCTCCTCTAAACCAAAATATATTTCAATGTTTATATCAGACTACATAATTTGAGCTCACCCCTTTTAAATTTACTACGACATGTTAAGTGAGAATATTTTTGAGGACGGTTAAAGCCGCTTTTGATGTATTTCCTGCCCTAGTATCCTTTTTAAATGGACGACAGTGTTAAATAGCGATATATAATCAGATTTTTCACAATAATTTACATTTTTTTTTCTATACAAGAAGCTTCACTTAACAATGAAGATCCTTCATTTCTATGGCTAAACAATTTACAGAATAGACATAGCAGTCAAAATAAAAAGACGGACATGTTTACTCATTGCAGTAAAAACTGTCTTTTCTTAAGTTCGATTACCCGTCTGTCCCAATCTTATAAGAAAATTGTGATGCGTTTTCATACACTTTACGTCCGAAAAATGTACTATTGTTATTCATGAATATATGTATTCTGCTAAAGGGTACTTAGACACTAAAATGGCCTGACGTCTGTTTTCTTGAAGTTTCAAATCCATGTATTATTCTGTGACATTTTAATGTTAAGTTCTCTATTTACATTTCCAAAACGCTCATGTATTGCATCCTTGAAAACAGTTATATTCTCAACACGAATGTTCCCTCCAATGTAACTCTTACTTCATCCTGGCTTATATTTAGTTCTTACCTTATAGAGCGCAAGCATTAAGCCTGATGTTACATTTCATGAACCTTCAGACCAATACGATGTATATAGCTTGTCTGTTCAAATACATATTCAAAAATAATAACATCAAATTGCTGCCATATTGTCATTTGGAGTATGATATTTCTTAAATTATTTTGTTATTTATAACTTTCTCGAAACCTTCCATGGCGGAACGCGCAATGCAGAATTTTGCTATGGGAAATAAAAATAAATTATTATTAATGAAGTTAGAAAGACATTATTAATGAAGTTATTCAATTTGCTTTCTGTCAAACAAGTTACACAGAACAGTTATTCTTCTGCCACGGAGTAAAAGCGCTTTTCGTAAAAAAACAGCCTCAGGTAGTGATTGAATTCCAGCGAAACTCATAAAATATCTATTTGAATATCATCTTAATCAGTAGTCAGCATCTTTAATAACGTCTGATTCACATTTAACGTGGGCCTGATTGCCGAGTGGCTAACGCTCTAGAACTCGGTACCACAGGTTTCAGTTCGAGTCCCGGCGGTGCCATGGATGATTGTAGTGGTTAGGAATCCACTTGAAACTGTAGGTCCCTGTCTGTTTAGCCCTTATGTGCACAGGCTGGCTGTAGAGCGACAAACCAAAAACAATCATAACGTTGTTTATGAATTTGAAATTAAATTTTTAGTTGGTTAAACTGGTAATCGTTTATTTTGAAAACTAAGATCGTAAAAGTAGCTGAATGATGATGTTCAATTAGCGGAGTATTGAGAATTAAAAGCAAGATATATGTAATCTCGTAGTCTTCTCGTAGCATCGGAAGATATGGAAGCATTTCAAGAAAGACTTATATTTTAATTGCGAAATTGTCATTCACATTAAATTGCATTGTTGCAAAAGATAATTTAATATACAAGGCCTTTCGTCTGTGATCGTTATTTTAACAATTTAAAAATACATCTTCCTAGACACGTCGATAAGCATTTATTAAGTGAAGTCGTTATAAATCGTTAGTAGTACTAAAGCGGTAGTACGGTTGTAACAATATTAGGAATATAACTGGTTAAACTATTATCCGATATATTATTCTAAATTTGGTTCAATTTTGCCAATGGTATGTTCACTGCGATAATCAATGAACGAATTCTCTAGTTTATCTAATATACATGAACATACGTTAGTAATATTAGATAAAACATAAAATCTAATAATGAAACTGATTTTTAAAAGACATCTTTAACCGTTATCTACCCAGTGCATTTAATTAGCCTCATTAAACCCTCTTTTTCACAACAGATTTCGTGAATGAACTTTTCCAAGGTAAGAATGGAAATATTGTATTTATTCCGAATTTCAATAAATGTATCACGCACGATAAAAATATTCCCATTCACGTTTTGTGATTAATCAGAAATTGACCAGCATTAAAGTTTGTTAAAAGAACGACAAGACGGAATGATTCTAGCTGTCATCATATCGTTTACATAATTGTCATCGACAAAATATTTTTTCGCGAATATTATTGAAAATTTTACATTCTATTGAATTCAATCGTCTTTCATTTTAAGCGCAATGAATATAAACAGCGAAGCGAATAGGGATTAACAGTTTAAAATATAAAATGTTTCTTCCCACATACGTAATGTAGTAAGAAAAAATAATTATTGAAAGCCTCACATTACTGCTATTAAAACATTTTTTTTTAAAAAAAGGCATTCTCTTAACTATTAATTGTATATCAGAATATTGAAGTAATAAACCAGATTTGTATTTTAAAATAGTTCCGGGAAATATTTCTCACAACCATATTGAGATCAGTAGCCAATTGATTTAAATGCTCAATTTTCAGAAACATTAATCATAAAGTCAACAAAGGGATATTTAATACACATTTATTATTAGTAAAAAAAAATATATCAATTTCAATAAACTGCATATTTTCAAATATAAATGCATTCAGATTTTTTTAATGCATAACTTCACGTTTTGAATTGCTTACATATAATCAAGTCTAAATATACTAAATGCGTTAAATTTAATGCATTACAAATTTAAGGATATTAAATTGCCATTAGTTTAGCATAGAAATTTCTTCTATTAAACTTCATTTAAGTAAAAGCTAATATTTAAAATTCCATTCTAAACACTTTTAATTTACAAGTGAAATTTATAAGAATTTAAATGTAGATAAAATCTATTTCAAAATCATTATAATTTTTTGATTAAAAATGTGAAAATATTAGATTATCAAACTGCACAACGAAAAATGCTAGTATTAAAATTCCATTCTAAATACATTTAATTTAAAGGTGAAGGTTTGTAAATAAATTTTAAATACATTTAAATTCTTAAAATTTTATTAAATATTCCAATTTTTGTTTAAAAAGGTGAAAATATTAATCAAATTAAACTGCACAACGAGAAACGCTTTGCAAAGTTTAAGATATTTATCTACAATAAATATAGCAAAACATTGATATCATTCAGGAAATTTCACATTTTACGTCAAACCACACTGTGCGGAAATATCAGAATGCATAAAACATTAAAACAGCTAAACATTTTACAAAAATTAATCAGAAAGTCCAGAAAGCAATATTTAATGTTCATTTATTATTAGTACAAAACAAGAAAATATCAAATGAAATAAACTACATTTTTTTAAATATAAATATATTCATAACAATATTTACATGAAAACGGCTATTATCTATACGGGTTTTCATGCATATAAAATACTCAAACAACTAAATGTGCGAAATTAATTGCAGTAAAATTTAAGGTTATTAAATTGGCGTTGGTATAATGATAAAATTTGATTTAATAGAAATATAATCATAAGTAAAAGCTAATATTTAAAACTGCTTTCTAAACAAATTTCTTTAAAAATAATTTGTTGTAAGAATTTAAAATGGACTGAAATATATTAAAAGATTTCTTATATTAAAATATATATTAGCACAAAAGTTAGAATTATTTACTTGGACCGTAAAAGACACTACTGTCAAGTGTAATCTATAATTATTGTATAGTTATCACAAAAATCATTAAACGAATTTATGTTAAATATTGTAAAACATTATTATTATTACATTTATGTTGCAGAGAACACCTGCTTATAGATGACACTACATCATGCAATAATAACAAAATACATTAAAAAATATTTCATTTCTTAAAGAGTTTCCCGAAATATTATCAGTAAAAGAGGCGAGTGGAAAAAGCAATGATACAAATTTTAAATTAAGCACAGAAAAGCTCATTTGATTTTAAATAAACGCTCTTAATTCGTGGCAAGTTCTCTAAAACTAATGAACAACTTTTTCCGAATGCATTCCATGAAGAACCACTTTATTTATTTTTCCTACACTTGTGAGCTCCAAGCGATTCCTCAGAAAAGAATTCTCCGCAAGAATCGCACTTGATTTTCTCTTCATCGGCGTGTTTAACCATGTGACGTTTGAGGTCGAAATTTTTAGAACACCTTTTATTGCATTTATTACATGCATACGGTTTCTCGAAAGTATGAATGTTGCGGATGTGTTCACTCAGATAGGTACTGTTTGCAAAGCATATACCGCATTGATTACAGAAATAGGGTTTTTCGTCAGTGTGGATGATGCGGATATGTCTTTTCAGGTTGCTACGGGTAACAAAGCTTTTACTGCATTTCGTACATGGGTATGGGTTTTCGCCAGTATGTGAACGCATGTGTACGCCCAGGTTACCACTTACAGCAAATGCTTTATCACAAAAATTGCACACATATGGTTTTTCAACATTGTGGCAACGCTCATGAGATTCAAGATAATCTTTTCGTCTGAATGTCTTTGAACATTTACTGCATTCATAAAAAGATTTCTTCATTTTTTGAGGCACATGCATTTTTTTAAGTGTACACGCTTTTCTACTAAAAAATGTGTCTGAATTTTTATCACAATTCACACTGACCTGGCTTGTACCAATTGTGTTGGAAATCTTGCATGCACTCTTGTTTTTGGTTGAACTAGCAACTAAATTTGAATGTTCCCATGCATGACTTTCGGTGTTGCTATTTTTTATTCCACCTCCAAAATTATGCTGATGAATTTGATTGGCGCTTGGAGGGTAGGAGATATTTTCTGCTATTCCATAACTGAAATCTGTCCACTGCTTATTTTTCGGATAATTCTCGTCTTCCTTGGATTTCATTGCACCCGGATTGTTCACACAATATTCTTGACTCATCATGGAATTTCGCGAAGTAGAGGGTAAAGAAAATTGGCTGGTATAATATTTGAGATTTTCAGTTTCTGTACGATTTAAAGTACTTTCCTCTTTATTAGCGCATAAAGTATCCATGTAGAATGAAGGCCTTTCTAAAGGGAAATCACAGGATAATGAGGAAAAAGAAGAGAATTGCTGTGTTTGTTGAGCTACACTGTTATGAGAAGTTGGGCTCATTGGATTACAAATTTCAATTTGGCTGGCCAAATCCAGCATTTCTAAAGATTTTTCAGAATATTGCGATACCCGATTTGTCAATGTATGATCACTTTCAGCAAAATTATGGTAAGTGGAGGAAAAATGAGGCGACAATTCATTCTTGGTAGATATTCCAGAACATTCCGTTTGAGAAAATGCACTAGGATGTTGAGCCATTTTGTGCATAAGTGCATTTCTTTGACCGAATGTCTGTTGAGATCCAGTCAAAATACTCTGTTCAGTTACAGACATGGGAATGTTTGTAGGGTATTCTGGATTTAAGGGTATGAATACTTTACTCACTTCAGATCGCAGTAAAAAATGCGTTGAATAGGGCTCATTTTCTTGAATATGATGAATGCCAGGAGACATAAAATCCAAAGTTTCAGGATTATACGGATTCCGGATCATTACTCCATACTGGGAAAACATTTCAGCAGCTGCATTCTCTTCATAGCCGGTTTGTTGATGTATTTCGGGAAGAATACTTTGTTGAATTGAAGAATTAATTTGATCCGTAGAAGACCACCGTGCTTCATAATACACTGGGTGTGTTGTTCTTAATTCGCTACTTTATGCCAAATTCGTAGAACTGTTTTGAGGAAAGGTTGCGTAACTCCGATGATGTTGATTTCCTGAATTAAAGCAATTATGAACTTCGAGATTTGTAACATAGGCTTTGCAAAATTCACATATCATGATATCTATATTTTTAAATAAAATATTGTAAATATATTAACAAACTTAAATCCAATTAAGAACCTAAAAAAATCGTTTTAAAAATTTTGTTAAAATTTAATTATGCATTAATTTTTATTTATTTGACATGTATTGTCTGTTAAATAAATAGTAAAAATGCATTTTTCTCTGTAAGCGGTTTTTATATACACCCTTGCTTTTCATTCTTGACGTCAGATGAATCTACACAAGAAAAAAAAAACGAGAGAACTAAGCGGAAATTAAACTGTATTTACTAAATTAACTGTCTTACAAGAACTAGTGCTAAATGGAAGTCTGCCTAAAGCCAGAAATTATCTCTGATTAAGACATGACATTTTAATCTAATGTGAAATTAATGTTGGTTTTTTTTGTATAAAAATTATATTAAATTATACGTAATTATCGTTATTTTCAATTCTGGAGGCACATTGATATGAAGCTGTTCGTCATAATTCAGTATTATTCAGGAAATTCAGTATTACCCAAAGTGCCCTTTTTAAAGGGTCCTGGTAATCCTGGTGATCCTGGTTTTATTTTAGCAATTGTCAACTCATACTTTGAGAGATGGTTTGTGATGACTACTACAATCCACCTCTTCCCGCCTAACGGGAAGATTTTTTTTTTGCTCACAAATATGCCATGCCCCTCCCATCCTTAGAAGGGGAATTTCGATTCAGTGACGTATGTCGAGTTACGAAGCCCGATCCAAGTTACGAAGCTCAACGCGATGTAAACAAAAAAGAAGAGGAAAAAAAGAGAGCTTTGTCGCTTTACTGTTATGTGCACACGAGTGCTAAACAAACCGGGACCTATAATTTAAAATGGATTCCGAACCACTCACAAACATCCATGCCACAGCCAGGATTCGAATCTGTAGCCTGTCGCACCAAAGGACAGAGAGGTGGCCAATTGGCCATCAGGCCACAAGGAGGAAATAATAGGAGTTATATAATATTTTATATTAAGTTTTAAGGAATGTGTTGCTATTTGAAATTCGCAGTAGAAAACAATGTGTGGTGAAAGTGGTATAAACTATATAGATGACATGCTGAATAATGGCATGTCAATAAACATGATGCCAGAAATATGTATAATTTTTTTGGCAAAATTAAGGGAGTTTAGCAAATGAATGCAGTTTAGCTAGCCCCTCGATAAGGCTGAATACGATTTACGAAGTCGTACAAATGGGGAGTACATCCAGTAATTTTTTGCATCCTGTTATTCATCCAGTAACAACCAGTAATTTTCTCTATTTGGAGGCATCTGCAGCTGAAACTAATGAAGGGATTGTGAAAGTCATGGGGAGAGGAAATCCACACCAATAAATTTCAGTACAAAATGTCACCGACGGGTGACATTTTGGCATCGTTGTCACCTGCGTAGTATAAAAGTTGCGCAATCTAGGTAGAGGAAGGTAGTCAGCAGCCGATATTTCCCAATGGAAAAGCATCTTGATATTGCTCCATGGGACTTTATGCTGTGGGAGAGGGTTTATTAAACCCATTGTGCACATTAATGTTTTTAAAAACCCGCATTACCTGAAAATGAACACGAAGATACACTGTCACCATCATCTAAAGTGACTCAACAGCAGTAGAGAAAGGCATACACAGGATGCAAATATCTCTACAGGGAAGATCAGTTTCTTAAAAATGTTGCACGCGGTCCACGGGATTAGTGTTAATAAACGAAATAATTTTTTCAATTTACTATTGTATGCTATTCATTTCTGCATGTGTATTTATTACTCGAACATGAATAAAGTTTTGCATAATCCATGTTCGAAACGATCATACTATTATTAACCCGTCGTTGATACCGAAAGCTTCAAAATTTTTTCTATCAACTACCTTAGGTACCTTATTTATTAATTAACCCATAAAATTATGGTTAAAGTTTCGTGTAGCGGTAATTATTGATTCCTTAATCAATTTTTTGTTTTCTTGACCAGTTTCAATCATCCTTTGCGGTTTATTAATTTTCTTTAAATTTCCAATACAATCCGTTGAACTTTTATCCGAAATTAAAATTTAGTTCGTTTATGCCAATGATATGTTTATTGGGGTAATCAATGAGAAAATTCTCTAATCTAATTGATGTAGATGAACATACGTTTTTAATATTATCTAATAATGAAGCTGATTTGTAACTAATATATTTTAAGTCACGTTAAACAGTTATCTATTCAACGCATTTAATTAGCCTCATTACACCCCCTTTTTCAAGACTGATTTCGCGAATGAATTTTTCAAAGATAAGAATGGAAATATTGTATTTATATCTAATATTAATAATTGTCCAATTCACGATACAATGTTTACATTCACGTTTTGGGATTTAACTGAAATCAGCCAACATTAAAGTTCGTTGAAGGACTACAAGACTGCAGGCATATAGCTGTTGCAATATGATTCACAGAATTACCTCTTAGAAAATTTTATAAGCTAAATAGAATTGAAAACGCTACATTCTACTGAATTCGTTTGTCTTTCACTATAAGATCAATAATACATATAAAAAAAGGGATTAACAGTTATAAAATATTTCTTTAACATAAAAATTTCTTCCCATTTTTTCACATACTTAATGTAAGAAGACAAATAACTATTGAAACCATCGCAATATTGCTAACGAAACATTATTTTTAAGAGAGTGGCTGAAATAAACATTTCTTAACTATTTTTTTTTATATCAGAATATGAAGATTCTAAATAGTACGAACATAATTCATTTTTAAAATTGCTCAAGAAAATAATTTTCACAAACAAATTGAGATCATTAATCAATTGATTGAAATGCTCAATGTTTCAGAAACACGAATCAGAAAGTCAACAAAGCAATATTTAATACTCATTTATTATTAATAAAACAGAAAAATATCTAATACACAAACTACATTTTTCCAAAATATAAATACATACAATTTTTTTTTTCACAAAACATCGCTCAAAATTACTTGTACAGGTTTGAGATGTATACAAATTAAAAAATTAAGAAAAACTATATGCATTAAATGTTATGCATGAAAAATGTATGGATATTAAAATGGCATTAGTTTAATCAATATATTTCCTCTAACACTAAAATTATCTTAAATAAAACAAATATTTAAATTTGCATTCTAAACACATTTTATTTAAAAGTGAAATTTTGTAAGAATTGAGTAAAGAGATGTATGAATTTAAATTACATTAAAATCTACTTAAAAATTTTATAATCATTAGATTTTTTTAATACAAAAAGATGAAAAAATTAGTTAAAATATCAAATTCTACTGTGTAAACCGCTTTGTATATTTTATTTATAATTTTGTAGAAAAGTAAAAAACCGAAATTAATCCATATTATTTCAATAATGTTTTACAACATTTATTCATATTACAGAAGATATCTATTTTTACGTGAAACCACACTCTTTATAAATTTCAGAATGTATAAAAAAATATTAAAAATTATGTTACACAAAAACGAAGTTCTATCAGTAATCTCAAGAATGAGATAAAAGTAAAAACATTAAATAAAATTGAGAACATAACATATTGAAAAACGTTCTTATTTCACGCCAAGTTATTCAAAATTAACCAATTACTTATCACAAGAAGGCCTTCTCTCAAGAACCACTTATTTAATCTTCCTTTCACTTGTGAGCTCCAAGCAATTCCTCGGAGGAGAATTCAGCTCCGAAAGAATCGCACTTGCTTCTCTCTTCACCAGCGTGTTTTATTATGTGGCGTTTGAGGTTGAAATTTCTGGAATACATTTTGCCGCATTTGTTACAGACATATGGTCTTTCGCCAGAATGGGTGCGGATGTGATTCCGCAGAGTGCTGTATATGCTGTAGTGCTGTGCTGTATATGCTGTAGTGCTGTGCTGTATATGCTGTAGTGCTGTGCTGTTGTCAGCAAAGCATTTGCCGCATTCCCTACAAATGTAAGGCTTTTCGCCAGTGTGGGTGCGGAAGTGTTTACGCAAATTGCTCTTGTCATCAAAACTTTTACCACATTCTCCACAGCACTGTGGCTTTTCGTCAATATGGATGTTGCTGTGGTTGCGCAATTTGGAACTGTCAATAAAGCATTTGCCGCATTCCTTTCATTGATGCAGTTTATCGCCACTGAGTGTTCAGACGTGTCTTCTCAGACTGGAACTGTGGGCATAAGCTTTGTCACAAAACTTGCATTTATACGGTCTCGCAATACTACGAGAACGCTGAGGAAATTCCAGATGATCTGTCGGTTGGAATTTTATTCGATCTTTACCACATTTATATAGTTGCTTTCCCGTATTTCCAGAAGGAGTATTCAATTCCTTAGAGGAAATTACATTTCTGCTGAAAATTTTGTCTTCTGAATTACTCTTGTTGGTCGCATTGCTCTCATTCGCTGTAGTTCTGGTGGAAATTTTACAGGCCTTCTGACTTACTGATGAACTTGAAACTGAACTTGAACTTTCAGATGTATAAAGTCCAGTGTTGTTTATTATTCCAATTCCAAAACCGTGATGTTTAGTTTCATTGGAGTTCGAAGCGCAAGAAACACTATCGGCTATTCCATAACTAAAATCAGTACATTGATCATATTTCGGATTATTTTCGGCTACCTTGCATTTCATCGCATCGAAATTTATTACACAATTTATTTATTAATTTAATTTAACCCTTTGCACTCGAGGGCTCCGGAGAGGAGCCATTTAAAATTTGTCTTCAAGCTCGAGGACTCCGCTACGGAGTCAATGCAAATAATGCGTTTCGTTTAATGCGTGTATCAAACTTACATGTTAATATGATCTTTTCACTAAAATAGCTTCGAGTTGCTGGTAATACGAATGAAAAAAAAATTCGAGTGCAAAGGGTTAATATAACCATAAACGTCGTACATCGTTATTAGCTGCATTTGATTCGATTCAAAATACTGATAAGAACTTTCAACAAATCATCTATTTCATCTACCTATTTATGACCAATATATTTCTACCCTTTTTAAGCTTCTTTATCAATTAATTCTAGGTATGTATATTGCTTTTTAAATGAATTGCTTTTCTCGTAATAGTTTAAGCTTCGCATAAAGCTTTAACTATTATATTATATTTAATTATTGCTTTAATCTTAGAAAAATAAATAAATAGTTTTCGAGCTTTGTACTCCGATTCGCTTAAGAACTGTCAAAGGTTATAATTTCTTGTAAGTTTGATTTGTTTTCGTTTAGTCCATGGAACGCGAAACGATGTCTGAGAAATCGTCCCAATGATTATTTTAAAAGAGAGACAAACTTCCCGAAATGTATAAATAATTTTTTAATAGGTTGAACCTGAAGAAATAGATTTATTTAAAAAAAAAGAAATGTTTGGATTGCAAAATTGTTCATACTATTAAATCGCACTGCTGTTATTTATAATTTAAAATACAAAGTAATTCTTCTGTGATACTTATTATTTGAACAATTCAAAACATGCACCATCTGAACTAGCTGATAAGAATTTATTAAGTCAAATCGTTAGTAATCCTAATAATTTCAAAAATTACTCATATCGCTGTAACAGCTTTACCATTGCAATCAATTAAACTCTTATCCTAGAATAAAATTTGCTTCAAACAGTTTATGCCAACGATCATGTATATTGGAGTAACCAGCGAACGAATTCTCAAGTGGAATTGATGCAGATGAACATACGTTTTGAGCAATAAAATGTGATATCTAATAATTTTAAAATAAGCTTCATTAACTTTAACCAATATTTTTTTAATGTATTTAATTAGCCTCATTATTCCAACCCATTTTCCATGGCAGATTTCGTGAATGAATAACTACAATATTTCCATTCAAGTTTTAAAAATTTCCCATTAAGGATAAAATATTTCCCTTCATGCTTTATGATTAAACTAAAATTAACAAACACTAAAGTTTGTAAAACGATTACAATATGTAATGCATGTAACTGCAAATTTTATATACAACATTGAATTGAAAATGCTGCATTCTATTGAATTCAATCGTTTTTCACTTTAAATTATGCAAATGAGGATTGACAGTTTAAAACAGCAAATATTCCTTTAACATCAAAAATTTTATTCCTCTTAATAAAGAAAGACAAATAACTATTGAAAGAATAGCAATAATGCTATTCAAACATTTTAAAGAGAATAATGGTAATCAACATTCCTTAACTATTCTCACAACTATATTGAGATCGGCACTCAGTTGATTGAAATGCGCTATTATTCAGAAAGTCAACAACGTAGTATTTTATAAAAAATTTATTAGTAAAACCAGAAAATATATCACTGAATGAATTACATTCTTTCAAATACAAATAATTTCGAAAAAAGTTTTAACAAAACATCGCTTGGAAATACTTGCAGGAACATTCAATTCCAACCACAAAAAAATATTAAATTAGTGGAATTTAATGCATTGCAAATTTAAAGATATTAAAATGGCATTAGTTTAACGCAAACATTTCCTCTAACATTAAAATTATCATAATTAAAAGCTAACATTTAAAATTGCATTCTAAAAACATTTCATTTAAAAGTGAAGTTTTGTAAAAATTTAAATTGCATTAAAATCTACTTAAATAAATTAAAAGTTCGAGAGGTTATAATACAGAAGGCGCAAATATTGATTAAAATATCAATTTTACGTACTGAAAAAACTTTACAAGTTTGTTTATAATTATTGTAGATAAGCATCAGAAATCTAATCAATGAATCGCCATTAAGTATTTTAATAACTCATTGAAATAACCATATTTCTGGAGATCAAAATATTTACTTGAAAATACACTGTGCATGAAAATATCAGAACGTATTAAAAATATTTCAATTCTAATAATTATTTTTTTATAATTATGTATAATAATTAGTTTTATCATAATCTTAGGAAGGAGATAAAAATATCAATATATACACACATTAAATAAAATAGAGAACAGAACAATGAATTATTAAAAACGTTCTTATTTCCCGGAAAATTTTCGAAAATTAACGAATTACATTTGCTAGAAGGCATTCTATCAGGAACAATTTATTTATTTATTCCTACACTTGTGAGCTGTAAGCGAGTCCTCAGATTAGAATTCTTCGCCACAAGAGTCGTACTTGCTTATGTCTTCACCGGCGTGTCGAAGCATGTGGTGTTTGAAGTCGAAATTTTTAGAATACCTTTTACTGCATTTATCACGTGCATAAGGTTTTTCGCCAGAATGGGTACGCATGTGCTTTTCCAGTTCAGAATTGTAAACGAAGCATTTACCACATTCCCTACATGAGCAAGGCGTTTCGCCAGTATGGATGCTGCAGACGTGTTTGAGCATATTGGAACGGACTGCAAAACATTTACCGCATTCGGTACTTGAATACGGTTTTTCGCCAGTATGTATGCGGAAACGTACAAGCAATTCGCCATTGGTAGAAAAGCATTTACCGCATTCTCTACAAGAGTTTTCGCCAGTATGGATTTTGTTATGAGCGCGCAATTGGAAACGATAAGCAAAGCATTTACTACAGTCCGCACATTTATACGGTTTACCATCAGTGTGGGTGCGGACGTGTCTCTTCAGGCTGCAACTGTTATCATACGATTTGTCACAAAGTTTGCACTTATAGGGACTCGCAACAGTACGAGAATGCTGAGGAAAGTCAAAATGATCTGTCAATAGGATGGATGTTCGGTCTTTACCACATTTATTTAATTGCTTCATATTTCCAAAAGGAGTACCCAAGTCCTTAGATGAATTTAAATTTTTGCTCAAGAGTTTGTCTTCTGAACGATTTTTATTGTTTGCACTGCTCTCGTTAGCTGTAGTTCTGGTGGAAATGTTACAGGCCTTACGACTTACTAATGGACCTGAAACTGAACTTGAATTTTCATATGTATAAAGTTCGGTGTTGTTTATTATTCCATTTCCAAAATCATGCCATTTAATTTTATTGGAGTTCGAAGCGCAGGAAACACTATCGGCTATTCCAACAGTACCCTTATTATATTTTGGATTATTCTCAACTACCTCGGATTTCATGGCATCGAAATTAATTGCACTCGATTCTTGGTTGTCTACGGTAAAATCTGAAGTTCCTGGAATCGAAATGACGTCAGTAATATTATTGGGATTTTCAGTTTCGGAAGAATTGAAAATATTTCCCTCGCTATTGCCGCATAAATTATTGGTGGAAAATGGCAGATTTTCTATTGGGCCTTCACATGTTAATGATGCAAAAGAGAAGGTTTCTATTTGCTCAGTGGTATTGATGGTATGAATCAGATTACTGGTACTATAGAACACTTCATTCGAGCGAGACATTCGAGAATATTCTGTTTGGGAAGAATTTTTAAGATGTTGAGCCATTCGCTTCTTCAGGACATTTCTTCGGCCGAAAGTTCGTTGAAAACTAGGCAAAATGTCCTCTTTAGCTTGTAACGAGGGGATGTTTGCAGTGTGCCCAAAACATGTGGCATCAGAAGGCTGTGAATTTTGACTTCTTATCATCTTACTCGGTTCAGATGATTGTTGCAAATTTACTGATGTGTATTCATTTTCTTCTACCGATAGTTTGCTTGGAAAATGAAAATCTGAATTTGCAGGATTATATTGATCGTGGGTGGATACATCATACCGGGAATACATTTCAGTAGCTGCATTTTCTTCAAAGTCGGTTTGTTGATGCATGTCAAAAAGAAAGCTTTGTTGATTTGAGGAATTACCTTGACTCATAGATGGCCACCGTGCTTCATATTCCATTTCCTCTGCTGTTATTAATTCAATATCTTCAGCTAGGTTACCAGAACTAAGTTGAGGAAGGGTTGCGGAAGTTTGACGATATTGATTCCCAATCCTCACGCAATTATGTACTTCGCAATTTGCAATACGAGAATTGCAAAACTCACATTTCGTTATTTCCATGCTTGTTAATAAAATATATTAAAAATATTAACTCACTAAAATTCAGTTAAAAAAGTAAACAAATCGATTTAAAAATTTCAGTTGAATTAAAATACACGTTAATTTTCCTATGTATTTAATTCCTTACATAAAAATGAAAATCCAATTTCTCTCCCTTTTATTACTTTACGTTTCGTGACGTCAAACGAAACATCACAAGTAAGTTTAACTATACATTAACATAACATAAGTTAAAACATCCAAGAACCAAACAGGAATTAAATTATGATTTCTAAACAAACTGTCTTACAAGAACAATCTTGTCACATTAGAGCTACACGAAAATCTAAATAATGCAAGAAATTGTCCTAATTAAGTCCCGACATTGTCATCTGTAAAATAAAATTTATTATTTATATATATTTCAATTATTCTTTATATTAAGAATGTTAAACTTAAATATCTTCCTTTCAATTTTGACGACCTTTAACTTGCTGTCATTCGCCATAAAGGGCAGGTGTAGGGCGGATTCTAATTTACCAACGGTGTCATTTTAGAGAATCAAACTTCTGTTCATTCTCATTTAAGTTCAGCTATTATCATTGCATTCTTCGAAAATTGGGTTCTGGAGATTCACATAATCATATTTCTGCAGTCAATGGTAAAGCCTTATAGGTCCACGAATGTATCACGCCATACGATTCTGAAGCACTACAAACAGTCATGGCATAGCCGGAACTCGAATACGAAGGATTTGCACCGAGCACCAGAGCGGCATGACAACTCCACCCTCCAATAAATAAATATTTTTACTCTGCAAAAGCTCTACGGTCCGCTTATACTTCTGAATATTGTAGAGTAAAATAACAGTTATAGTTAACAGTTTAAAACCATATGGAAAAATTAGTGTTTTAAGGAAATGTGTGAAGTGCAGGCAAAATTCATGCAGGGCTAATTATATAGCTTATGCTTCACTTCCCACCAAGTTTGTCCTATATAGCAAATGTGTATTTTAGTAATGTCATCTGTTAAGTCATCGGTTGTCATTGTTTTTCTTGCCCTATTACCACCAAACTTAATTACAGTTGTACCAGAAAGATCTTACGTTCTTGTGAAGCGATACTTTTGATAATGTCGTCTGATACTCGATGCCTCTCATCAAGATTGCCCATCATTTTGTTATGGTTAATAACAACCTGATTTTTTTTCACACACTGAACGCTTCAATTCGCTTTCTTTTTTTCTTTTTCACCAACTCAAACCAACCTATCTCTCCACATATTTTGTGTGTCGTAACATCTGCATAGAAATCCGCTTTTTGTTTATTTAGGTTCTTATTGTAACAAGCCATTTTCAATAATGTATGGCTGTCCTCTAAGGAATAATATCGTTGTTTAAGTTTTGCACTGTGCCAAATACATTGCAGTGTTCATATTATTATTATTATTAACTGTAAAATTATGAGCATTGTTTTGGGCAAATATTTTTAAAAGATCATCTGATGAAAGCAAAGACAATTTTGTTTCGAAATTAAAATAATTTTTTTAAGAAGAGAAAATCGTTTGAAATTCTATAATTTACATTTTTTTAAAGATTGATATTATGATTTTTGTACTTGCATTAAATTGAAATTTTATGGGTAATTTTGACATCGTCCTAGCCGATAAATATTATCTTTTCATTATTATTTTTATTAGTTTAGAATTTCGAGTTAAATATTTATTTATATTTTCGAGTAAGCTATCTATTTTTTTATTAATGTAATCTGTGTTGAAATTTAAATTTTCATGTGAAATCAGTAACTGTATTTTTCAGCAGTGATTAAATGTACTCTTCACAGATTAAAGCATATTTTGTTTATTATCCCATTCAAGATGCCAATGCACCTGCCATTGCTTGATCTTCCGGAAAATATTTGAAGTAGAACATTATAGTAACGGTAGGGCTGTAACTTGGAGGAATATAATTTTGAAGGAAAATATTGGAATTTATGACTTGGAAATTAATGTAAAATAGCACATTACTTTAATCGTATTGGAGAAATATTATTTTAATTTTCAGAGTAAGCGTAAAAAATGTTATTAAAAC
The DNA here is from genome assembly GCA_021605075.1 of Caerostris darwini. Taxonomy (NCBI): domain Eukaryota; kingdom Metazoa; phylum Arthropoda; class Arachnida; order Araneae; family Araneidae; genus Caerostris; species Caerostris darwini. Next base: position 10,741 of record BPLQ01008096.1, on the reverse strand, counting down.
CATAAAAAGTGGATCTTATTGTAAAAAAAATTACCTTCTTTGCCAGATCAGATTTTTTTTTTAAATTTCCCTCTATTGAAATAATTACATTTCCATATTGATATATGCTAAATATGAATGTTCGTAGTTTCATTATTAAGATATATATTAAGAATATAAGAGCTACTTTTATTCACTTTAGCACAAAACATTGAATAAACCATAGATATTTTTTACTTTACGCAACACTTTTCTACAATTTGTCAGCTGAGGAAAAATTGTCAGCAACATTTTTTTTTTCCCTATGAAAGCAATAAAAGATTTGTGATATAAATTTTTTTATTGTACTTAAGTTTAACCATAACAATTTTATATCGTTGTTTTTCATCGTTGCAGTTGATATGATTCAAAATACCGGTGAAACGTCTGCACCATCAAACCGTAACTTTTTCTTCGCTCAATATACATACCTTTTTATAGTCTCTCTATTCACTGTTAGCTTTGTGGTGTTTTAAATGAATCGTCTTGACTGTAATAAAAGATTTCGCTTTGCATGAAGCAACAGATTTAATCTTGGAAAAATAAACCAATCTTTTTTGCGCCTTTTCATCTGATTCCTCGAAGAACTATCAATGACTACAGAATCTTACAGTTTAGTTATCTTGTCTCGTAGTTCCATGTATAAAACGAAAACAGTATCTTCGAAATTAGTTTAACGCTTACTTTAAAAGTCTGAAGACGTTCCCAAAGTGCAAAAGTAACTTTTAATTTTGGAATAGGATGAACCTGAAGAAACTGAATTATTTCAAAACGCCTTCTGTTTGGATTGCCAAACTGTTCCTCATATTAAATCGCACAGTTGTTATAAATAATTTAAACTGCAATGTATTCGTATGTGATCCTAACTATTTTAACAATTTAAAGCATACACCTTTCTGGACTCCGTGATAAGAATTCGTTAAGTCAAATTCTTAGTAATCCTCAGAATTGGAAGAAACAGTCGTATGGCTGCAGCAGCTTTTCCATTGTAATAAATTGAACTCTTATCCGAAAATAAAATTTGGTTCAAATAGTTTATGCCAAAGGTCATACATATTGGAGTAACCAGCGAACGAATTCTCACCTATAATTGATGCAGATGAACATACGTTTTTTCAGATAAAAAAATAATAACTTTTACAAATCAGCTTTAACCAATATTTGTCTAATGCATTTAATTAGCTTTCTAACCCATTTTCCACGGTAGATTTCATGAACGAATAACTACAAAATTTTCATTCGAGTTTTAGAAATTTCACATTCAGTTTAAACTATTTCCCTTTGCGTTTTGTGATTAATTTAAAAATAGCCAACAAAATAAATTTCACAAAACGATTGCAAGACTGAATGTATACAATCACAGAATTAGCTGCGAGATTTTTATGTCCCAAATTGAATTGAAAAGGCTGCATTCTATTGAATTCGATCGTCTTTTATTGTAACTCATGCAAATGGGGACTAACAGTTTAAAGCATAAAATATTTCATTAGCATCAATTTCCTTCACACTTACTGCAGGAAGACAGAAAACTATTGAAACAGTATCTTTAAGAGAATAACGGTAATAAGCATTCCTTAACTATTTTTTTATATCATAATATGTAGAAACACCTAAATTTAACACAAAATTGCATAAGGAAATAATTCTCACAATCATATGGAGATTAGCACACAGTTGATTGAAATGTTGTATTATTCAGAAAGTCAACAAAACAGCATTTAATACCAATTTATTATTAGTAAAACAAGAAAATATCAATCAGAATAAATAACATTTTTTCCAATTCTAGAAGTTAAGAAAAACTAGATGCGCGAGATATAAAATACATTATAAATTTTAGGATAACAAACCTCGTTTAGGAAACAATTCCTCGAACACTAAAATTATTTTCAGTAAAAAATAGTAATTAAAATTGTATTCTAAACACATTTCATTTAAAAGTAAAGTTTTATAAGAATTTAAATTGTAATAAAATCTACATAAAATTTCTATAAGTTCGAGAGTTGTTAATACAAAAAAGTTGAAGATATTGATTAAAATACTAAACTTCACACTTAAAGCAGCATTAAAAGTTTTGTTTATAATTATTGTTAATAAGTATAAAAAATGTTAAATGAATACATACTAAATACATAAAATATTAAAAAATCGCATGTTAGGAACTCTATTTTTACTTGAAGCCACACTGTCCACAAATATCAGAATGTATTAAAAATATTTTGTTTCTAATAATCATCTTATCCAAGTTTTATCTAATTTATGAATTGGATAATAGTAACACTATATAAACATTAAATAAAAATACAGAACAAAACAATGAACTAGAAAAAACGTTCTTATTTCTCGGACAGTGTTTTAATATTATCGAACTGCTTTTCCTAGAAGGCATTTATTTACTCAAGAACAATTTATTTATTCTTTCCACACTTGTGAGCTTCGAGCAATTCCTCAGAGGAGAATTCATCGCCGCAAGAATCGCACTTGCTTCTCTCTTCACCAGCGTGTTTGAGCATATGACGTTTCAGGTCAGGAAATTTCTAGCATACCTTTTACTGCATTTATTACAGGCATATGGTTTTTCACCAGTATGGGAGAGGAGGTGACAACGCAAGTTGTCATTGGAAGAAAAGCATTTACCGCATTCCCTACACGAGTATGGCTTTGAATGAGTGCTTATGTGATTGTGCAAGCCGGGTCTACAAGAAAAGCATTTGCTGCATTTCGTACACTTAAATGGTTTTTCACCAGTGTGGGTGCGGAGGTGATCTCGCAGAATGGAATTGCTAGTAAAGCATTTGCTGCATTCCATACACTGAAATGGTTTTTCACCAGTGTGGGTGCGGAGGTGATCTCGCAGAATGGAATTACGAGTAAAGCATTTACCGCATTTCGTACATTTAAATGGTTTTTCACCGGTGTGGGTGCGGAGTGATCTCGCAGAATGGAATTACGAGTAAAGCATTTACCGCATTTCGTACATTTAAATGGTTTTTCACCGGTGTGGTTGCGGACATGTATGTTCAGGCTGGAAGTGCTAGCATACATTTTGTCACAAAACTGGCACTTATATATTTTCGCAACAGTAGGAGAACGTTCACGAAATTCATGATCATCTGTCGGTGGTGAGAATGCTTTTCCATCTTTACCGCCTTTATAGAATTGCTTACTCGTATTCCCAGAAGGGGTAGCCAAGTCTTCAGATGAATTTACATTTCTACTGAAAATCATGTCTTCTGGACGATTCTTGTAGGTCGCATTGCTTTCTTTTGCAGTAGTTGGGGTAGAAATGTTACTAGTTTCCCGACTTTCTGATGAGCAAGTAACTAAACTTGAATATTCAAATGCACGTACATCTCTGATTCTGCCTTTTTTGTCACCTCCAAAATTGTGCTGTTCAATTTGAGTAGCGCTGGAAGGGTACGAAATATTTTCTGCTACTCCAAAACTAAAATGAGTCCACTGCTTATTTTCTGGATTACCATCATCTTCCTTGAATTTAATTGCATCGATATTAAATACTCGAGATGCTTGATTCTCCACGGAAAAAGAAAAAGAAGTGCTCGGTAACGAAATGTAGTCTGCAATATTATTTGGATTATTAATTTCAGGAAAATTTTCCTCTTGATTTCTGTAAAAACTGTTGGTGCCAAATGGAAGATTTTCTAAAGGATCATCACATGTTGATATCTCAAATGGGAAGGTTTCATTTTGTTCTACGGAATTAGTTGGATGAATCGGGTTGCTTGTACTATATTGTGCATTTTGAATGCTTGAAATCGGTGTTTCTAAAGGCATTCCAGAATATTGAGATATCTCATCTGTTAAAATATGTTCACTTCGTACGAAATTATTGTAGGAGGACGGAAAATGGGACGACACTTCATTCGTGCGAAATATTCCAGAACATTCTATTTGTGAAGATGCTGTAGGATGTTGAAACATTCGGTTCATCATTGCATTTCTTTGACCGAATGTTTGTTGAAAACTGGGCAAAACACTACGGTCAGCTTCAAACCTGGGAGTGTCTGCAGGGTGTTCTGGATTTGAGGCATCAGATTGCTGGGAATTTTGATTTCTGAATATATTACTCGCTTCAGATGAAAGTTTAAAATGTATTGGAATGGGCTCATTTTCTTGAATATGCGGCATGTCAGGAAACAGAAAATCTGGAACTTCAGGATTAAATGGGATTTGGCTCGACATTCCATACTGGGAAGGCATTTCAGCAGTTGCCGTCTCTTCATAGTCAGATCTTTGATATACGTCGGAAAGAATACTTTTTGCGTTGAAGAAATACTTTGACCCAAAGATGGCCACCGTGAGTCATAATCCATTTCCTCTGCTGTTATTATTTCAATATTTTCAGCTAGGTTACCAGAACTACATTGTGGAAGAGTTGCGGAACTATGACGATGTTGGTTCCCAAACTTAAAGCAACGATGTATTTCAAAATCTGTAATATAAGCCTTGCAAAATTTACATTTCGAAATTTCCATACTTGTTTATAAAATTTAAAAAGTTTAACTCAATAAAATCCAGTTAAGAATTAGATTTAAAAATTTTAGCTAAAATAAATATACATCGATTCTTATATATATTTCATGATAATTAAATTTCTCTACACGCCCTTTTTATTACTACGCGTTTCCTGATGCCAAACGAAACATCACAAATTAAAGCGTCGCAGAACCAAACAGAAATCAAATTATGGTTTTTTAAACAAACTGTCTTACAAGAACAATCTTGTCACACTAGTGCTACATGAAAATCTACCTTATGTAAGAAATTATCCCTTATTAAGACCTGATATTCTCCTCTAGTGTGAAATAAACTTTTAAGCCTATATATTTCATTTGCAATTTGTATTAAAAATACTAAACATAAATATCTTCCGTTCAATTTTAGCAGAAATTTAACATGGTGTCGTTTGTCTTGAAGGGCAGATATCTAACAGATTTTACTTTACCCAAGATGCTCTTTTAGAGGAAAAAACTATATTGCGCATTTTGTACTATATTGTACTATATTGTGCATTTTGAATATTTAAAATCGGTGTTCCTAAAGACATTCCAGAATATTGCCATGTCTCATTCGTTAATATATGTTCACTTCGACCGAAATTATAGTAGGTGGATGGAAAATGGGACGACACTTCGTTCGTGTGAAATATTCCAGGACATTCCATTTGTGAAACTGCATTATTATGTTCAGACATTTGGTTCATGAGGGCATTTCTTTGACCGAATGTTTGCTGAAACCCAGGCAAAACACATTTGTCAGATAATGGCATGATATTGTTTTCACGGTGTTCTGGATTTGAGGCATCAGAATACTGCAAATTTGGATTTCTAAATGCTTTACTCTCTTCCGACGTTTTTGGCAAATTCTGAGATTTGGATTCATTTTCATCCACAGATGGTTTGCCAGGAAACAGAAAATCTGAAATTTTAGGATTATATTGATTATAGTGTGACACTTCATATTGGGAAGACATTTTAGCAGCTGCAGTCTCTTCACAATCTCTTCTTTGATGTATGTTAGAAAGAATGCTTTCTTGATTAGAAGAATCAAATTCAATCGCAGATGGCCACCGTGCTTCATGGTCCATTTTCTCTGCTGTTATTAATTCAATGTCTCAGGCTAGGTTACCAGAACTACGTTGAGGAAGGGTGGCGGAAGTTTGAAGCTGTTGATTCCCAATCCTCCAGCAATAGTGAACTTCTAAATTTGTAATATAAGCGTTACAAAATTCACATTTGCCGATTTCCATACTAGCTAAACAAATTTTAAATATTAACTTACTAAAATCCTGATAAAAACGTAAAGAAACTAATTTAAAAACGTCAGCTAAAATAAATAAACATCAACTATTATATACCTTCAATTACATACATAATAATAATTAAATTTCTCTACACGCACTTTTTATTACTATACGTTTCTTGATGTCAAATAAAAGATCACAATTTACAGCATAAAACCAACCAGAAATTAATTTTTATATGATAAATGAACTGTCTTATACGAACAATCTTGTCACACTAGTGCTACATGTAAATCTACCTTATGCAAGAAATTGTCCCTAATTAAGACCTGATATTCTCATCTAATTTGAAATAATATATATATTTCATTTGAAATTTGTATTAAAAAATACTGAACATAAATATCTTCTTATCAATATTTGACGCACTTTAACCAGCTGCCGTTTATCATGAAGGAATTTAGCAGATTCTGCTTTACCCAAGGTGCTCTTTTACAGGGTTAAAATTAAGTGCATACTCATCTCACTGCAGCAATTTTTAACGCGCATTTCGAGTATTGGTTTATAGAGATTCACATAATTATCCTCCTCCATTTCAACAGTAAATATTTATAGGTCTTCAAATTTATACTATCAATCGCTTCAAGTGAAACGGAAATTTTCGATTCAGGTTCACATGTCGAATTTTGGACTGTGACTATGATGCGAAATTCAATGTTGTGTAAATGTTACTACGCTGGAAACAATGGGATATAAAATATTCTATATAAAATTTACTTTTAACAAATATATACATTTTTCTATTGTTAAAAGAAAGTAATTTTTGAATGAAAAGAAATAATTATAGACATCAAACATTGATTTTGGTTTTTTGGTTGATTGCTGATGTCTTATTTAATTGCGGTTTTATATTTTCTACTATATACTATGAATGCTTTTCCTTTTATTTTTTATAAAAATATAATTTCGATTTCTCTTGTGTTTTCATAAAACAGTGAGCAGGGGAAAAAAAACTAAAATCTATGAAAGTAATAAAAGGAATGCACTGATTTAATAAATCCACAGTCTTAAATTTAAATCAATTATCATTCACAGAAACTTGACGTCTCTATCCTGGAATTCCTGAGGGTTTCTTTATATAACTTATGCTTCACTTCCCACCCTGCCATCCTATACAAGAAATGTTGTTTTAGTAATGCCATCTGTTGGCATTATTTTTGTTGGCCTATTGCGTTAATTACATTTGTACTTGAAAGACCTTGCGTTCTTGTGAAGAGACACTTTTGATCACGTGGTCTGACACTCGATGCACGTCATCAGGACTGCTGATGATTCTATTCTAGTTAAAGCCATCCAGATGATGTTTTTCACCTTCTGCATGCCACCTCATCTTTTTCATAGCAGTCTTTCGCTCCACGCTTTTCGTGCGCGTTCACGTTTCCTCTTCTTAAAATTTATAAATCCCTTTTTGAATTAGGTCTTTATTTTAACAAGACCATTTCAATTATGTCATGACTTTCCATTAAAGTATTACAAAGGGTGCTTAAATTTTGCACTACACTGTATACAATATAGTGCTTACTATTACTACTTACCCTAAAAGGATCGGAATTATTTTGGACAAATATTTTTAAAAGTTCCTCTGGTGAAAGCAAAGATAATTTTTTTTCGAAGTCAAAAATATATTTTTCCCAGAAAAGAAAATATTTTGGAATTCTATAAATCTGTATTTTGCAGTTATGCGTTTTCACTCACTTTATATTCAAAACTAGGGCTTGAATGGCCGAGTGGCTAGCGCTGTGGCGCTCGGTTCCACAGGTTTCGGGTTCGAGTCCCGGCGGTGCCATGGATGTTTGTAGTGATTCGGAATCCACTTTAAACTGTAGGTCCCGGTCTAAGAGGATCGTAGAGCGTTGCGGGGGCATTGTTACTCCGCGTCCGTGGCTTGTATTCAAGTTACACTCACCCCCTGGGTAGTGCTATGTGAGTAATCTCTAACAAGGGCTTGCCTTAAGGCATCCAAGACCAAGCTGTCTAAGTGTTTTCCAGCTGCATTAGAAAGGAAATAATATTCGAAACTATATGTTTAAGCGGTACATCGTCCCTGCCGATCCTTATTATATTTATTTGTTTTGATATTTTGCAGCAAGCTATTTATTTTTTATTAAAGTAAACAGTGTTGAACTTTTAATTAATCATGTGTAATCCGAATTTTTTTAAACATAAATACAATCCTCGATAATGTATTATATGATAGAAATAAGTCATGTTGCGTTAAGTAGTAAATAACGTTAAAATACTTGCATCGAAATATAAATTTTTTTGTTAGGATACCTTTAAGATATTGGAAAAAGATGTGTTTGTAATTAATCAATACTATACTTCCTACTAGTTAGCACTATTTTGACTATAAATACAAAATGAAACACTGCTGTCATTTTGTTTTAAACAAAAAGGAATTGCACTGGAATTAATAATGAATAACCATTATTCGTCAAATTTCAAATCTATGCATTTTTCTGGGAGATTTTAATGTTATATTTGGTTTATCGTCCTATAGGCATTTCGTGCACATTTTAGGCTAATTATACCGGGACTAACAGTTTAACGTGGATTCTGAACCTCCAGCGAATATCCATGCCACTGCCATGATTCAAATCTGAAGTCTGTGGTACCAAAGCCAGAGCGCTAGCCAATTGTCAATCAAGCAGATATTTTAATGTTAGACATCGGGCTTTGGACACTTATATTCGCCATTATGCAACTCTTACTTCATCTTCACTTATATATTTTACACAGTAGAGAGCAGACATTTAGCCATATACTACATTTTTTTGTTTATTCAAATCCATACAATAGATATAACTTGCCTGTTCAAATATATATTCCGAGAAATACTAACGCCAGATAGCTCGGACATAGTCATTTGGTCTAGGATCTTCTAAAATTATTTCGTTATTGTAAGTTTGACCGAAATTGCTGTGGTGGAACGTTCAATGTAGAATTTTGTTATGGGAAAAAGAAAGATTCCTTTTTAATTACGAAAATAATTATTTGATGATATTTAAATTAAATAAAATAAAAAATCTTCTCTCCACCTTAAACTTTTAATATCACAATTGTAGATTTAGTACTTAAGAACTATTTATTACACCGCAGGATGTAACGGTACGATCCTTAAAGTCTCAAAGTTATCCACAATTGAAGATCTTCTGATAGCAATAAGACCATTTGCGAAGCTCGTAATACTGTACTTACCGATCCAAATGTCCAACCTAATTTAATTGCATGCCATTAATTGCATTCCTAATTTCCAAGCATGCCATTATTAATGAAGTTATTTATTCTGAGAGTTTAAAATAACCAGAGGTTCAAATTTAGAGGCCAAAAATTATAATATATCATGTGGTTTATATTTGTTTGAGTAATAACTTTTAATCGTATTTATCTGATAGTTATGGTTTAAAACTATAATTGAAACTAATTTTTTTATTTGATACTGAAATTTCTTTTTCTTACAAAATATTATTAAAGTCAAATTCATTTTTGAATTACCTAATTATTTAATAATATTTTGTCACTTTTATTATAATTGAATCACTTCTTTTTAAATAAGCTCAATAAATAATGATAATTCAACGAGTTTTAACTAAAAATGGAAATCGTGATCAAACCAAACGTGAAAGGTTATAACAGGCTAAGCTACGTTGTTTCAGCCAAACCTTGATTAAAGCAATTCACATAAACGGTAAACTTGTTGAAATGTCGAACATTAAAGTTCCTTATTAATAAAAATCTCGTTTTTCGCTAAATTTTGCTACAAATGTTTATTTTCGTTTCTACAACATTAAACACATATTACCTACACATATATTTATATACACACCCGCAAAGCAATTCAAAAGTATATGGCAAATAATGATTTGATTTTTAAAGAAAGCGAGGTTTTTCAAGATAAAACAAATTCGGAGTCCTTTTGAAAAATTACACAGTAATTCTGTTTATTTACATGCTATACCTAAAATTTAAAAAAACTCATGCGTTCTTTAAGCAATTGGAAATAAGTGTTTGCATTGCCGAATGGTACATCGTATAATGTGACTATGCTGTTAAAGATAATATAAAATGCGATGCATTTCGTCTTCTATTGATATCATTTTAAGAATTTAGTCCGCACACCTTTCTGGCGGACTCGATAAAAACTTCAGATAAAAACTTATGAACTGAAAATAGTCGTATGGTCGATATAGCATTAGAAATGAAAGCTTAACATTTTTCGGCTAAAATACGATTTTCAGTAACCGACATCAATCCAAACTTCTATATTAGATTAAAATTAGGTTCAGTTTAGGTCAATGGACTTGCACAATGTAGCTATCAGTGATCGTATTCTCAAGATTAGTGTCGATAACATTCTTGGAAATAAAAAAATAATATTCGGTAATAAAGCTGATTTTTTTTTAAAGTTAGCTTTCAATATTATTGCTTAGAATAAATTTAGTCAAATTTTTGCAACTCATTTTCCATGATAGATTGTCCAAATGACGCAAATGAATAATTAAAAGATTGAAAAAAATAGCTACAATATTTCCCATTCACATCGGGATAACTTTAACCATTCACGATTAAATGACGATTTTGACCCATTCACGATAAAATATTTACACACGTGTTTTATTATTAAAACGAAAATGGCCAACATCAAAGATGTTAAAACGCTTACAAGATTGAATTTATATAATTTTTCGTTATATTATTCGTAGAATTACCTCCGATAAATTTGTTCCATTTCAGTGAATTTTATAGTCTTTCTTTGTAAGCACATTTTCCTCTCTCCCCCATGCAAATAGTTACTAATAGCTCTAAAGATAAAATGTTCCTTAACAAAATCAATACATACCTTCCACCTTACTAAAAGTTTCCACCTTACTAAATATATCAATAACGCTACTATGCGCG